>PISX010007014.1:0-92455 GCA_004024625.1 Mellivora capensis
ATTTTATTTATTTATTTGTCAGAGACAGAGGGAGAGAGAGCGAGTGAGCACAGGCAGACAGAGTGGCAGGCAGAGGCAGAGGGAGAAGCAGGCTCCCTGCCAAGCAAGGAGCCCGATGCGGGACTCGATCCCAGGACCCTGGGATCATGACCTGAGCCGAAGGCAGCCGCTTAACCAACTGAGCCACCCAGGCGTCCCGGGAATGGAAATTTTTAAACCAGGTGTTTGTGAAAAGGACCTAAAACAGCTGCTCTTAACTCTGGCTGCATATTAGAATCCCCTGGGAAGCTTAAAAAAACAAAACAAAACAAAACAAAAAAAACAACCCCAAAAACCTTCTATCTCCCCCTCCATCCCCCGTGTCTTCATTTAATCGGTCGGGGTTTACCCCAAGTACTGGGTATTTAAAATAGACCAAGGTGACTTTATTTTTTTAAAAGATTTTATTTATTTATTTGACACACATACACACACACAGAGCGAGCGAGCGAGAAAGGGAACACAAGCAGGGGGAGAGGGAGAAGCAGTCTTTCCGCTGGGATTATGACCTGAGCTGAAGGCAGATGCCTAATGACGGAGCCACCCAGGCTCCCCACGCCCAGGTGATTTTAACATACAGTCAAGGTATAGCCTAAAAGAGACAATGGGCAGCTGGCTGAGCTTTCTGGCCAGGCGGGGGCTGTGTGTTGTGCTGCCTGCTAATTCTTATCTAGGTGGCTAGCCAGTCAGACTTGGTCTTGATGGAACACACCTCAGACAGTAAGGTGGTGGGGGAGGCGGCCTGCACTCCTTTCTGCCTCTGACCTATGCGATTGCAAATTACAGCACACAGGAAGGAAGAAAGAGAAAGTGCTCTGGCCTCAGGGTTCCCAACTTCATTATGTATCGGAGTCAACTGGAGAGCCTGTTAAACACAGATTTCTGGGGTGCCTGGGTGGCTCAGTTGGTTAAGCGTCTGACTCTTGATTTAGGCTCAAGCCATGATCTCGGGGTTGTGAGCTGGAGCCCTGAGTCAGGCTGCAGCTGAGCATTGATTCTGCTTGAGATTCTCTCCCTCCCCCCTTGCAAAAGACAAAACAAAACAAACAGATTTCTGGGACCAATCCCAAAGATTGGGTTGGTCCAGGGCAGAGAACACATTTGCATTTCTCCCAGGTGATGCTGCTGAAATGGGTCTGTGGTTGTAACTTGAGCAGTATTGCTTTCTAGGCTAACGAACAGTTTGTGGGACATCCTCAGGGTGAGGGAGACTGGCTTATTCTGGGAAGTATTTGGTGGCATGAACGTTACTATGACTGCCAGAGACCGGATGCAAGCTAACCATCAGCGCTTCAGAAGCATGCCGAGTCTGGACTTCACTCTGAGTGCAATGAGAAGTCATCTAATCCGGCATATAACTACTTGGGGGGGGGGGGGGTCCCTGGGCGATCAGATGGCAGTAGTAGTAGCTCAGGTGTCTGGTCCTGGGGGATCTGGGGCTGTGGTAGTGATGACAGTGGCTGCTCCAGCGCTGAAGACATCAGAGCGGACAGGAGGCTGGAAAAGGGTTGAGAACAAGGACAGAGACCACTTGGGTGTGTACTTTAAGGCAAGGCCATCCCTAAAGGAGTTGCAGTTTGGGGCACCTGACTGGCTCAGTGGGAGGAGTGTGCAACTCTTGATCTTGGGGTTGTGAGTTCAAGCCCCACACCGGGTGTAGAGATCACTTTAAGATATTTAAAATGTATATATGTATATACATATATACATATATATGTATACATATACACACACACACATATGTGTGTGTGTGTGTGTGTGTGTGTGTGTGTGTGTGTGTATATAATATGGGGGTTGCAATTCTAAGTCCCATGATGGCCCATGATGTCTGTGATAATGTTATACATCAACTTTGAGGGTGCTTTTGGATGCCTCTAACACTTAAATCAATAGACTTAGGGGTGCCTGCATGGCTCAGTTGTTAAGTGTCTGCCTTCAGCTCAGGTCATGATCCCAGGGTCCTGGGATTGAGCCCCACATCAGGCTCCCTGCTCAGCAGGAAGCCTGCTTCTCCCTCTGCCGCTCCCCCTGCTTGTGTTCCTTCTCTTTCTGTATCTCTCTCTCTCTCTCAAATAAATAAATAAATCTTTAAAAAAAGTAAAAATAAATCAATAGACTTAGTTAGCAGATTGCTCTCCATAACATGAGTGGGCCTCATCCAATCAGTTGAAGGCCTGAATAGAACAAGAAGACTGGTGTTCCTGAGCAAGAGGAAATCCCCTAGACTTTATCTGTACATTGATTCTCCTGGGAGATGAACCTGCCAACCCTCACGGCAGATTTCGGGCCTGCCAGCTTTCATAATTTTATGATTCAGTTCCCAATTTTTATTTTGTTTTTTAAAGATTTTATTTATTTATTTGAGAGAGAGACTGTGCGTGTGGGGGAGGGTCAGAGGGAGAAACAAACTCCCCGCTGAGCAGGGAGCCCAATGTAGGACTTGATCCTGAGACTCCAGGATCATGACCTGAGCCCAAGGCTGTCACTTAACCAACTGAGCCACCCAGGTATCCAGTTCCCAATCTTTAAAAACCAATGAATCTTCTTCCTCGGGATATGGGGGCCCTGGAACCTGTTTTCAAATAAACCCTGAAGTTCCCAGGAAAATAAATCATGACTCTGGCCTCAAGGGGAATGAAATTCTACAAGGTCGACCTTTACTCCACCATTTCTTCTGCTCTCCCAGAAGAAAGCTAGACACATGACTGGCCAAGACATCAGGCAGTTGACCCTGCACCTGTTACCAACTATGGCTAGCTTGAGAAGAAGAATGCATAACGCATGAGGGCTATGGCAAGTCCTACATTGGAAATTCGACCTTGGAAATTCTTCCCAGAGTGTAGAGGTATATGGGGAGTTGATAGACCAGGTCTTTTTTTTTTTTTTTTTTTTTTTTTAAAGAGAAAGACCTCTTTTTTTTTTTTTAAAAGATTTTATTTATTTATTTGTCAGAGGGAGAGAGAGCATGCAAGCAGAGGAGCAGCAGGCAGAAGGAGAAGCAGGCAGAGGGAGCAGCAGCAGACTCCCCTCTGAGCAGGGAGCCTGATGCAGGGCTCAACCCCTAGACCCTGGGATCATAACCTGAGCTGAAGGCAGATGCTTAACTGCTGAGCCACCCAGGTGTCCCAGACCAGGTCTTTTTTGTCAACAGCTAAAAGATAGGTCTATTTTTGTTTTCTAGCCTTCGTTTTTATTTTTGTCTTGAAAGTGCTTTGTGTTGTAGAGCTAAGTTAGGTAGAACTGAAATAAACTTTAAAAATTTGGGCTAATTTAGAAGCCATGCATGGGTGCTCTACAATAGCTTGCTGAATTTACGAATTCCCACTGAGGTTTCCTGAGGACTCCTCTGCCTGCAGATTAGCTGGGCAACTGGGCCACTTACTCCCCCGGGCATGTCTCTCCCACCTGTGACACGGGAGTGGCAGTGGGGCAGGCAGGACAGACTCCAGTTCTGAGACTGCCACCATCTCTAAGATCTGATTCTAGAAAGAAATTTTTGTTCCTATATAACTTTGCTCCACTTGGGTCCTAATACTTGACAGCAACGTCTCAGGGATCCAAGGCCAAAGCTGCTTCTTGCTCCTTAAAGTGACTGGAAATAAAAATGCTGCTCAGAAGGGGTGGAGGTTAAAGTCTTTTACACACACACACACACATACACGCACACATATAATTCTTCCAAATTTCAATTTATATTGCCATTGTGCAGACAGTGAAATGTTTCTTTTCTAGTCTTAAATATGGAGAATCTGACAATTGGAGGTCAAGCTGTCTAAACCTTCACAAGGAACTATTACCTAAACTAAAAATTTTGTGCTCAAAAAAATCTATTCTGATGGACTTTAATAGAAAAACATAAGCATAAATATAAAATGGAGGAGGAAACTGGAGCTACAAACTTTTACTTGCTTATAAAGTTTGAAAACCAATGCTGTGGAAAGGCAATGTTGCCTGAGCTCCCAAGATGAGGCCCGGGTAGTTCTGATCCTGATAAAAAAAAAGTGTGTTCCGGGACGCCTGGGTGGCTCAGTTGGTTAAGCGGCTGCCTTCGGCTCAGGTCATGATCCCAGCGTCCTGGGATCGAGTCCCACATCGGGCTCCTTGCTCAGCAAGGAGCCTGTTTCTCCCTCTGCCTCTGCCTGCCACTTTCTCTGCCTGTGCTCACTCTGACAAATAAATAAAAATCTTTAAAAAAAAAAAAAGTGTGTTCCGGAAAAGAGATTGCCTCTCTAGGTCATGTGCCCAGGTGTGGCTGTGGGAAGGAACCCAAGGTAGGACTTGATTCCAGAAGCTGGGAGAAACCAAGGGGCTTACTGATATAGTACTTCTCTTAAGTGCAAAATGCTTACAGAAAACTGAGCCGTCATGTTACGAGAACCTGATTTGCCATCAGCATCTTAAATCCCTTTGATTAGATCAAGGATAAAAGGCTGAAGGGCTTTTGCTTTTGTCCTTGAAGAATTAAGTGCTAAGGGAATTACCTTCCTGCTGTAGTAAACACCTAGAAAAGTGGACATCATAGATGAAACAACAGTTTTCAGATATCAGGTAATAGGCAGCACAGGATTTTTGTCCCTAAAGGAAGGGAAATAAGGTCCACAACTGCCCCAGTGTACTGCCACGAGGCACTATCCTGGCCACAGCTCAGGAAGGGGAAACTGTATAGACTCCATTGGTGCAGGAGAGATCAAAGTTCAGGGAGGCCACGTTGGCTAGAATTTGTAAGGCAGAGGACTAGACAGTAGGAGCTTCACAGAGACAGAGCTACAGGGACCTGCAGAGGGACCCCCTTAACCTTGGCTGGAGTACAGATCTGCATGTGCAGGGGAGGGAACTCCTCAAGGCCAGCAAAGAACCACCCGGAGTTGAGGCAGGGCTGTGAATAGACCTCATAATATACCAGCATTGGGTGGAATTTCCAGGATAAATCCTTAATATCAACAGGGCAAGCTTAGCCCTAAACTAAAGGTTGCATTAGACCCATCCTAGGAAAGTTTATAAACAACACCTGAAAGGATCGACTGATCGCAAGCAACTGGAACTGTGGGTAAGAACAGTCCACGGCTATTTAAAGGAAGACAACAAAATCCGACACCCCAAAATGGGAATTTTACAATGTTTGGCATCCAATAAAAATCAGACATGCAAAAAAGCAGAGAAATAAGACCCACCCAAAAGTAGAAAAGAAACAGCCCCAGGGGGGCGCCTGGGTGGCTCAGTGGGTCAAAGCCTCTACCTTGGGTTCAGGTAATGATCCCAGGGTCCTGGGATCGAGCCCCACGTCAGGCTCTCTGCTCAGCGGGGAGCCTGCTTTCCTATCTCTCTCTGCCTTCTTGTGATCCCTGTCTGTCAAATAAATAAATAAAATCTAAAAAAAAAAAAAAGAAAAGAAAAAAACAGCCCCAGGAATGTCAGAGATGATGGGATACTGTAACAGACAAGGATCTTAAACCACTACTCTGAGTCTTAAAATATGCTCAGGTATATGAAGAAGGGGCCAAGTACACAGGGCCTATAAGCCAAATTTGGCCTGCTGCCTGTGTTTGTAAATAAAGCTTTACTGGAACACAGCCAAGCTCATTCATTTCTGTATTGTCTATGGCAGCTTCCATGCTACAATGGCAAAACAGAGTAGCGATAAAGATTGCAAAGGGGATGGAGCACCTGGGTGGCTCAGTGGGTTAAGCCTCTGCCTTCGGCTCAGGTCATGATCCCAGGGTCCTGGGATCCAGCCCTGCATCGGGCTCTCTGCTCAGCGGGGAGCCTGCTTCTTCCTCTCTCTCTCTCTGCCTGCCTCTCTGCCTACTTGTGATCTCTGTCAAATAAATAAATAAAATAAATTAAAAAAAAGATTGCAAAGGGCTGCAAAGCCCAAGATATTTATTTTCTGAGTCTTTACACCAAATGTTCGCTGATCCCTGATGTAAAGGAAAACATGAACATGAGGGAAATGAAACGTGTGTGTGTGTGTGTGTGTGTGTGTGTGTCTGTGTCCGAAATAAAACTAAGGATGGGACATACAGTATTTTTTTAAAAGATTTTATTTATTTATTTGACAGAGAGAGAGAGACACATCGAGAGAGGGAACACAAGCAGGAGTGGGAGAGGGAGAAGCAGGCTTCCCACGGAGCAGGGAGCCTGATGTGGGGCTCGATCCCAGGACCCTGGGATCAAGACCCGAGACACTCAATGACTGAGACACCCAGGTGCCCCATGTGCAGTATTTGGAAAGAACACTGGATGGAATTAACATCTAAGATGAATCTGACCTGGGACGCCTGAGTGGCTCAGTTGGTTGAGCGGCTGCCTTCAGCTCAGGTCATGATCCCAGCGTCCTGGGATCGAGTCCCACATCGGGCTCCTTGCTCGGTAGGGAGCCTGCTTCTCCCTCTGCCTCTGCCTGCCACTCTGTCTACCTGTGCTCGCTCTCTCCCTCTCTCTCTGACAAATAAATAAATAAAATCTTAAAAAAAAAAAAAGATGAATCTGACCTAATCTGTTTTCAAAGAAGCTCATCATCTGGTGGGATAGGCTGACTTCTTAGATAATAGAGGGGCAGAAAGTGTTTGGCCGGCTTAAAAGAACAGCAGTTTGCAATTCCAAATTCATGGAATTAAGGTGCGTAGCAGGTTAAAATTCCTCACCAAAGGGTTGATGGTACTTGAAGCGCCTTGCCGGGTTCCAGAGGTAGGAGCGCAGGCCAGTGGAGAGGGCATTACTCCCTATCCCAGTGGCGTGGCTGATGCCGGAATCCCTGGTTCCAGTTCAGTTCTGGCTTCTTGTTGGCACAGGCTTCAGCTCCTCAAGCTCATGCCAGGATAATCAGTGACCCAGGCTGCGGATTCTGCGCAAGAGTTCTGAGCTAAGCCCCCCTCAGAAATATGTTTTTCCAAGTCATTACTGTTTGAAACCACAAATCATCAGCATAAATGTCTAATTTCAAGCCACTTCCATATATAGGAAAAGTTTTTTTTTTTTTTTTTTAATTTGAGAGAGAGAGAGAGAACACAAAAGCAGGAGGAGAAGCAGAGGGAGAGGGAGAAGCAGACTCCCTACCAAGCAGGGAGCCTGAAGTGGGACTTGATCCCTGGACTCTGGGATCATGACCTGAGCCGAAGGCAGACACCTAACTGACTGAGCCACCCAGGTGGCCCCGCAGAAAAGGGTTTATTGCTCAGTTTGTTGAAGTAATACTTCACTACGAGCCAGGCACTGTACTAAGGATTCTATGTGGACTGTACTCAATGATAGTACTGAGAAACCACCCACCTCCACCCTTTTCTAACTGAAGAAACTAAAGCAAGGGATAATTTAAATAACTCGGCCAAGGTCACAAGGCTGGTGAGTCAGAATTCGAACTCGGGGCTGCCAAGACTTGCCCTCTAGACTACTACACTGGCTCTTTTAGAAAGCACCTGTTCTAATGCCTGGCAACACACTTACTGCAAGACAGCCATGAATGCAGACCAGATTTTAACAGGACTGGAAAACTTTGTGAGAAGTTGGATTCCACGCCCACCCCCTCAAATTAGGAAACAAAATGGCTAAAGAAAAAAAAAAAACCAAACCAGATGTAGAAATTACAGTTTTTCATATATTGTAAGAGTCCATTTGCCCTTCAGGCAACTACACTTACTTAGACTCCTTGGAAACATCTTACACATACATTTGGCAGTTCTGTTTTTCTGGACTGACTTCCCTTTCATGCTCACTCCAATCTCAATACTTAGATTTTCCAAATGATGAGGCCAAAACCATACATGTGGCTATGAGACAACAGCTCTTTTCAAATTCCCGTCTTTTGTGTCCTCTTAGCTTGTAAGTTCTGATGCAAAAAAGCATTTTTGGCAAGGCAATTATTTAGCAGTCGTGCAGCAGAGACAGAACCAGGGATGAAAATATTGGTCAATTTACTGCAGCAAGGACTATAAAGCACAATTATTGGGAGACTTTCAGGGGCATGACCTAAGAGTATAATGTGTATGAAACATGACAGCAGGGTGCTATTTCAAAATCGATATTTAATGGGCATTCCATCAAAATCAAGCAGAATCACATTTCAAAAGTCATATATGAAGTCTTACGCATGTGTGTGTGTATACACGCATGTGAGCATATGCACACACACATGCTTTTTCTTTTTAAGGTGCATTTTCAAGTTTTATTTGGGCTTCGCTTCTTCTAGGTTGCCTCAGGTGTTCTTGTAGGTACAATTAGCCTAGAACTTCTGAGGCTAATAGCTTCTCATGCACTGAGAAGACTGCACATGGTGGATACATCAGAAATTCCGAAAAGCCGTATGTAACTTCAGAAAACTTAATACCAGCCACGAAAGACATTTTCAACGTAACATTTAGGCACTCTATACTTTGGAATAGCCACAAAATATTCTGATGAGAGTTAATGCACTTTGTGATTATGTCTACTCGAAGGTAATTTTTAATTAAAATCTGTAATTATTAAATAACATTTTAAAATCAGAGTCCATTCCATTCGATAATGACAGTGAACCATTTGCAGCATTGTGTTTTAATTCAAAGATGCTAAACTACTTCTATTACTGATCCTGGTACTCATCTCTCACAGTACCTTTTTTTTTAAACAGAAGAACCTATAGAACCTATAACATTCAATGATAAGCATCTTCCCCCTTTTCCTGATAATACCCAAATAAGAATGCCCCTATTCAACTTTAAAGGTATTTTTTTGTATTCTCTGCTGCAATTGCTTTCTTAGCACGTAAAACTTTAGCAACTTTAGCTTTCTGAAGATCAGGAAACATCAGTCAAGTAGCCCTCACTGATTCTTGGGCTGAGTTCATTTCCACGGTCACTTTGTGGCTAAGTATGAATATATCCCTATGTTCCTACAGTTTGTGCTGCTAGATTGACTGGTATGGAGCCAAGGGGAAGGATATTTAAATCTGTCACTCTGCTTTTGCACAAATCCAAGGCCAACCACACCTGGTCTAACCTGAAGGGAAAACTTACTGATCTCTGCAGACTGGTTCTGGGGCTTCTATCTCCTTGTCTGAAGACTGAAGAGAGGCAATGATGCCTGCCTGCTGAGATGCCATTAACTCCAGCTGAACTTCCTGGACTTGAATATAAGCTAGCATGGTTAGAATTCAGAACGTTGACGCTAATTGTTCCTGTGGAGAATAAGGTGTGTTTGCTCAGTGGTACACATTTATGTAGCCAAGAAAACAATCAAAAGTCTTCCAGAATTTTCAGATTACAGTCTGCAAATTGACTCATCATAATCATCAATGACTAGCTTATAAAGACCTACCCAGAGAAACAAATTTGAGACTTATCTGACTCTAAGTCATGCAGAAAAGAGAACAATAATTTCCCATAGGAAAATGGGGTGTTTCATCATGGGGATCAGCGGTAAGTTAATTACACTCCTAATGTTTTCTGGCATACTTGAAGAGACAATTAGCATGAGTAAATCACGAGTGAGATGACAAGTTGGTTAACATTTGTGTCTGTTCGTCAGAGGACATGTGAACTTGCTGTTGAGCCTCTGAGTGAGTGGGGGTGGGCAGAGAAGGGCACAGGAATGAGAGGTGGTTAACTTCGGATTCAGCAGAGATAATCAGAACCAGTTACTACTAGTGGCTAAACGTGGATGTGAGATGCAAATCAGGTAAGACTCGTTCAGTTCTAGAAATTCACCTCACCAAGAGTCGATGGTTGGTTTGGGCAATTCACGTGAAATCTAGCCACCTCCCCTGAGCAAGGAGGGTGAGGTGGTAAATGAAGGTGAATTCTAGTGGAGGCTGCTTTTCGTCCTCAAAGCTTCATCTTTCTATGGATATTCTACAACATCTATCTTGTGATTAGGACCCGAGGCTCAGGACAGCACAGTTAAGATTACAGTCCCTTTCTGGCGTTTTAGAATGGCCACAGCTTGCTCATGAGTAACACATTCCAGCGTCTCGCCATTAACAGCTAAAATCTGATCGCCTCGCTTCAACCGGCCGTCGTCTGCAGCTGCTCCCTACAAACAAGAGACATTCCAGTTTAATCCAGGGCCAAGCAGTTCACAAATAATATTATTATTATGGTGTGCTTATGAAAAGAGCAACTTTGCAAACTACCAGTTAAAGTTATTGCTAGGTAATGTTTTTAAACCAGGAAAATTAAGAATGTGGGATGTGTTATTTGAATAGTAGCTGGATAGTAACCATAATTATGCACTGTTTAGGTAACATACTAGTAGAAATGTACTAACATTCACGTTTCTTTTAATACAGGTAGGACCTTATTTCAATATTCAGAATGGAAGGGAATTTGAATGTCATATTCACGAATACGTAACATACTGACAAAGGCAGAACTGAATCTGGTATTAGTCTTATTCCCAATGCCATCATTCTATAGGGTTCCCATTGCATTATTAAGATAGCAGCACTGATGTGATCTGTCAAAAGTAAGTGTGGCCTCAGGGCGCCTAGCTGGCTCAGGCCTGGCTCTCAGCCTGTTCTAAGGACTGAATGTATGGCACAAGGTATTTACTCATTAATGGTGGTAGCATAAAAAAATGAACTCTCATGGTGATCGAGCTCATGTTTTCAGATTTCACAGTCTCTGAAAAGCTGTTCCCTAAATGTTCGGGATTGTTGTAGTCGTTAGGCCAATTTCTTGTTGGCTAATGTGAAATCTGGCTGGCTGCTGGAAAGACTGAGACCTAAACTTGGCTTTGACTTTCAAGTTTCCAACCAAACACCTGAAAGAAAATGGAAGGTTCTGACAGCCCGTTAACCAGACTGAGTCCCCCAAATCCTACATATTCAAAGTGCCTGTAATGTTTCTTATTTCTGGAAGGGAAAAAAGACCTCAATGAGCCAAATTAATTTCTTAGTTGAGCAACAGAATTTTCAAAAGAAGCTTAGGGACAAAGGTCCCATAAAAACCCACACCTGTGGGCATCTGAGATCCAGAAACTTGAGAAGACAAACATTTTTAAGAATAAATGATTACTGTTGGGTGCCTGGCTGGCTCAGCCTGTGGAGCATGAGGCGCTGGATCTCGGAGTCATGAGTTCGAGCCCCGTGTTGGGGTGTGGAGATTACTTAAATAAATGAACTTTAAAAAAAGTGTTTGTTGTTTAAAAGCATGTAAAAACATATAGCTATATTTCCTACCCCTCTAAATTCTTATGGGGAAATGTTTAGCTTAGTGTCAAAATTCATTTTTAGAAGGATCTCACCATTTGAAAAAAAAACACCCAAAGAACTTTTTGCCAGTTTTTGGTTTATTGATTCTCTAAAGAAAACTTACAAATTTGGATATACTGGTTCACTCAAACAAATGAAAAAAAAAAAAAGTCATCAAAGGACATATTATAATAAATGCTATGGAACTATCTAAAAATAATGATAGTAATTGTTTACAGTGGAATGTTCTTTTAATTGAGACTGAACAAGTAGGCCATTGGCTAGGGCTTTAGAACTTTTTTTTTAATTCGAGCTTTTCATTTTTAAGTGTGCCTCACTTTACAAACAAAGGTCCGTTCCTTAAAAAATAAAACATATCAAGGATGTCCAATATTTCCTCTCAGGTTACCACCTGCGGAAGTGCTTTCTAAATAAACACTGTCAAGGAGGACCTCTGAAAAGAGATTCTGTGGGATCTTCTGTGCATTCACTGGCCCCACTACTTTGTCCCACTGTGATCTGATGGTGGTTTCTTTTCAAAAACCCACCAGCCAGGCACGGCCATCCTCAGTTGTATGTTCTGCTGACGGGACTGAAGGTGCCTGGCTCTGGTCCCACAGTCTATGGGTTGTCTAGATGGGTACTGCTGGGGTGACTGCTAAGTCTGGGCTGCATAAACTGGTTAAACTAACCAGTCCTCTGTTTGAAGATAGCAGACCTCACCTATGTAATGAGCAGGGCATTGCATATATTCTGGAAGGGCTTTACAGAGGCCAATGCAGGGAAGGAGAATGTATTTTTCACTATTCTTATCTACATAGCTGGCTCTTTTAAAACTGTGTAATAGTCCCCTCAAAGAATAATTATCACAACTACTGATGGTGTCATCTTAGGAAAAGGAGGATCTGTAGGTAGCTTACTACCTTGGGAATTATCAGACTGGGGCAGTGCTGCTATCCGGAATGTTTCTGATCTGCCCTCCTTCCCCCTTTTCCCCATCACCATGTCAACAGATATGTGGTTTGGGAATCACACATCTTCCTAACAGGCACCCTAACAAATTGGAAACAGGTGGGTAAATCTGTAGCTCCCTAACATGTTCCGAAAGCAAATGCCAAGTGACTTAAGGATTATGTCCGGTCATGGTTAGGTTCAATTAACCAGTGATGAGCTGCACTTTTATTTAGTGTATAATGGAGCTTTCTAGAAGGAGTAGCTATGTTATTTCTTCTCTTGAAGACCTTTATTTCCTTAGGAAAAAGCAGTAGGAGGCCACTGGGTCAATTAATAAACAAATGACTGATAAAACCCATGAAGAATAAAGTGCTGTCAATACTAAGTCCTTTTCAGAGATCTTAAAAATTTAGAGTAAAATTGGATTCCAACTTTAAAAAATCACAATAAAGTTAAAAATAACTTATCTAAGGGGCGCCTGGATGGCTTAGTTGGAAGAGTGTGTGATTCTTTTTTTTTTTTTTTTTTTAGTGTGTGATTCTTGATCTCAGGGTTGTGAGTTCAAGCCCCACGATGGGTGTAGAGATATCTTAAATGAATAAACTTAAATACTAATACTAATAGTAATACTACTACTAATAAAAAATCTATCCAAGAGCCATCTAGAGGCAGTGGTAGGAATGTACACTGTGACCTATGTGTCAAGGATGTATTGGTTTATTTAGTTCCTGAAGAGCACTATTACCCAGCTGGAGTCTAATTTAGTGCCCTGATCCTGCAAGTACTTTAGCAGAGGACTGGAACAGAGAGAGCAACTTAAGCTAATATGTCCTGAGGTTATTGGTGATGGACAGCCATTAATGCAGCACTGACCCAAGGCTCATACAGAGCTTTCCACCACAGCCTTCTGCTGTCATCTTTTCTTGAAGGAGAAAGCCAAACTTTTGTACTAGCCCAGAATAATACTTCCAAGGCCAGCTTCCAAACAGTGCAGCACTGCTCCTTATGTTGTGTTCTTGAAAGAAGACACTCTTTAAGATCTACTTTTGTAATAGGGTCCAAAGAAAATGACATTTCCTGGAACTCCACTCTTACAAGAGGACTCTTCCTTCACTAGTCTGGTGTGGGAATGTCCTACACAAGTTTAAAATGAAAAGCACATAAGCACACACCCAGCTATACCTACAAGTAAGCAAAACAAAGCACTTAAAAAAAAATCTCACCTAGGTTTAAAAAAAAGTACAGTAAAAAGGAAAAAAATACCTTTGCAAATACAGTCTTGACATAAATTGGCAGGTCTCCATGGGGACTTCCATAACCCCCTACAATACTAAACCCCAATCCTTCAGAGCCTTTCTCCAAAGTAATAATCTTAGGTGGAGGTGTTCTGAAAACACAATGCACGCTGTTTAATTCAAGAATAGATACTGAGAGGGAATTTCATTTTAATGGAAGAACACAGATTTGAGAGAGACTTTCATACTGCGAAACTATGAAGGCCAGTTTATGAAATCGGCACTCTCAAGAGAACAATCTAGAAACTTACTTTTAACATTTCCTGTGTCACGCGGGACTGATGAGCAATACGTCTTTAATGACTTGAGGTTTTAGGGGTTTCTCTTTCATAAAACACACTGTTTTTTTAATGAAAAATAAAGTCATGACCCTGAGGTTGTCACAACACCCTTCCATATGCTTCATTTTTAACTTTGACACTCACTGTTTAAAGCTGAATGAGACTGTCTTTATATCCTTAAAGAAGGTGTGGGGACGGAGAGGTGGGGGACCTCTTAGCTCAGTAGCAGACCGCCACTCGGCAGGTGGACTTCTATGTAGGACAGGGGGCCCCAGCCCGAGAGCTCAGTACGCTGCTGTTCCTTTTCTGCCCCAGTAGCCTCACACTCCTTGCCCACCACTTCCCCCTAGGGGACCCAGGGTGGGAGCTCAGTCTTCAAAGCCCCCCTCCAAGGTGATGTTTTCCCTTGGGAGAGTCAGCCGATCCTCCTTAGTGCCCCCTCTGCAGTGGGGCCAGGCGTCCACGGCGCCCTCACTATACTGGGGCGGGACCGCTGAGTCGTCTTTCTGCTCTACTGGACCACTAACTCCTTAAGTCTCTGTCATCTGAGAGTTCCCAGCTGTCTGGACTGTGCTTGTCACAAACTCAGGATCATGACTGCGTCCGTGAGAAGTGATATCCAGGAGAAAAGAGAGAAACCAAGGAGAAGCAAAATGTATAAAGACAGTCTGTTTCCAACGGGTAATTTAGATTTTCAAAGTTTTGTCCAGTGTGGAAGTCTTCTCTCTTAGAAATAACATGGCTAAAAATTAAATGATCTATGCAGGCTCAAGTAGTTTCAGCTTAGCGAATGCCAACTTCTTATTCCCAGATGCCCTTGTCCAAAGCGTAAAAACCTAAAGGAACCCCAGGATGCGGGTGCCTGCTGTCTTACTTGCGGGAGTTTTCGTATTACATGCTGGTCGCCTCACTTGGTTTGTGGCAACGTGCACATCTGAGGGGCAGGGCTATGTCATACAAACTCAGCCAGTCACGGATTTAGAGAAATCTGCAAAACTGGGACATAAGCCACCTTTGCATATGCTGTTCTGTCCAACTAGAATATTCTTCCCTCTCCTCAGTTTTGCCCAGCTTCTGTTCGGGTGGATTTTCAGCTGCCACACCGATACTGGTCATTTGTTGATGTACTTACTGGTTGTTTACAGCAGGCCATCCATAGTAATTGCTGAACCTTCATGTCCTAGAAATCGTTAACTCCTTTGAATGCCCCTCCTGCTTATTCCAATTCTTTTAAAACTAAGTGGAAGCACCTGTGTCTCCAAGGACACACCCTAATAGAGTTGTGCCCCCACTTCCATGGTTTCATAGGACCCTGAGCTTACTTAACTTTCTCAGGGAACCTGGCTCCCCTATACTTATCAACTCTTTCAAACGTGGATTTAGGGGCCTGTTTTCACGATTCTCCCCAATTCCTTGAGGACTGGGGCAATGCGTTCACCTGTGGTTTTTAAGTTTGAATCCTCAGAACCCAGTACTTGCACAGTATCTGGCCTTTGGAAGGTGCTCAATAAAGACATGTTGAAATAATGATGAATTATCCTTTACGGCCACATGGTAATGAGGTCATGAATACGGCTCCCCATTTCAGGACTTCATGGCCTTGTAAGTACTCTCAGTCGTGACCCACTGGCCAGACATGAATTGGATTCATGGTTCCTCTTCCAAAACACAGCCCGTTTCTAAGGGTACTGAAATAGGAATCTAGACATCCAAAGTCATTGTTTTAGAGCTGGGCCCTGGGAGCTACCAGATCATTAGAGACTGTCATAATCGTGCTGCTTCACAATTAGAGGCCTGTTTTCAGGAGGTGGGGGGACTGTAACTCCCCTCCTCAGCTGGCAACATCAGCCGGGAGTTTGCCTCCATTTATCTCACATTTTCAATAATTCGTTTTAATTTACTTTGAATAGAAGACCGATTAAAAAAATCTCCAAATGTTAACAGTGGTTGGATTCTAAATAATTTATAGATTCTTTTATGGCAGTGGTTCCCAACTTGCCAGGAACTGTGGTTCCTAGTGGAGGAACCAAGATCACCAGGGCAGCTCTACATTTCCATAGGGACATCAAAGGATGCTAAATACACTAACTACTCTTCTATAATAGGGTCCTGGTTTTTTTTTCCCCCCAGGATAGGGCCACTGTAACTTGAAAATATCTTAATTTTATGTATTTGTTATATTTTAACAGCATGCATCTATTCCTTTCATAATGAGAAAAAAGTAAAATGAACTTAAGTTCAATATTCTTTCCTCAAGAAAAACACTCAAAGGTGTGATTTAAGCTGAAAGTACCAGGAGAAAATTCGAAATGTCTGTGATCATTAGAGCTTTCCAGTGAAACATTCAGATCCATCAACAAGCCTTTACGGAGCACATACTGGTGACCAGGCACTGGCGGTTCTGAGAGGCGTAAGTTTAGGCATCATTTCTGAAAGTACAGACCCTCTGTCCATCTGTAGCAAAGCTGGCCTGGGGAAACTGCTGTAGACCCCCTCATCAGAATCTCTGAGAACGGAGCCCGAGAAATTAGCCGTTTTAAAAATGCTCCTTAGATATTTAATATGCACATTCTAGGGTGAGAACCACTGCTTTCGTTAACGGCAATGACTGTTCTCAATGAAGAATGCCAGCAAGTATTGCACTAGTATTACTTTCAGAACAAGATTTTAGCTTAGAAAACACAGTTCCCTGCATAATAAAGCAGGGTACCCCTGGGGGGTCAATCTGTGATTTGTTAAGGAAGAAGGCACTGTGTCAAAGTGATGGGATCAGTGTGTGCACAGGCCCTCTCTTAGGAAGTTCTACCTGGAACCAAGCCTGGTGAGAAATCAGGAAACCTTGCTGCGTTCCTGGAGATTCTCCAGGAGTTAGAAAAGGTAATGCGTACCTCCCCCTCTTCTTCTGTAGAGAGCACACTCTAGTTTCTGGAAAAGGTCTCACTGAGCCTTGCCCATACAGAGAATAGGCACTCTGCACCTAGAATACTCACTCTGTGTCTTCTGGGTGGTGTTCAGCAGTGGGAGAACCAAGGTGGTAGCTTGGAGACATGTGTTCAAGCTGAGTTGCTATGGTGCTTATATTGGTATCTGCTACAACCTGGGGGAAAACCAGAACAGGAAAATCCACTGTCAGTCAGGGGAGAATTAGAGAAACCATACTATACTCAGTGGTTGGGTCTCGTAGTCATCTGAGTCAACCTATCTGCAGCATTTGGAAACAAATGATTATTCTCTCAAACTTTTTTTTTTTTTTTTTAAAGATTTTATTTATCTGACGTAGAGCGAGCAAGTGCATAAGCACATAAGCAGACGCCTTGCTGAGCAGGGAGCCCGATGCGGGGCTCAATCCAAGCACCCGGGGATCATGATCTGAGCCAAAGGCAGACATTTAACCGACTGAGCCACCCAGGCGCCCCTCAAGCTGTTTTCTTCGTTTGGTTTCCATGACACCACTTCACTAGTTTCCTCTCTACGGGCTTCCTTTTCTTATCTCCTAAACCTCTAGAGGAGTGCCACAGGGCTCCATCCTTTAGTTTCTTATCTCTCGCATCCAACCCTCCCCTTAGTTAGCTCATCTTATCTCATCTCCCCCTGCCGGATGGTCTAAATACCATCTCTGTAATCATAATTCCGGAGTCTGCATCTCAAGCACCACCTCTTGACTCGAGCTCTCTCTAGCCAATCACCAGTTAGTAGGATGCCCAACGGGTGTGTCAGAGCTTACACGTGCAGCACTGAGCCCACTCCTGTGACCTCTGTTCTAGTGGACGTCCTCGTCTCAGGTAACTACAACTTCACTCTTTGTTTCAGCCAATGACCTGGTGTTGTCCTTGACTACTCCATCTCTCACAAGCCGCATTCAGTCCTCATAAAAATTCTATTGGTCTCCCCCCACCCCACCTTCCTTCCTTTTTAAGGATTTTATTTATTTATTTATTTGTCAGAGAGAGAGAGAGAGAGAGAGAGAGAGCGAGCGCATACAAAAGCAGGGAGAGGGGCAGAGAATGAGGGAGAAGCAGACTCCCCACTAAGAAGGAAGCCAGACATGGGGCTCAATCCCAGGACCCTGGGATCATGACTTGAGCCAAAGGCAGGCACTTGACCAAATGAGCCACCAAGCTGTCCCTCTATTGGTCTGTCTACAAAATCCTCTCTTGCCTGGAGTTCTACAAAAGACCCCTTGCTGTTCTCCTTGCGTCAGCCCCTCTCTGGCTCGCTACAGAGCAGCTAGAATGGTCCTGTTCAAACACAGCAGGTTATTACACTCCTCTGCTTAAAACTGTCCAAAGGGAACCCAGCTCCCTAGGGTCACAAACTTAAGTCACATACATGTTCAAATATTTGGCAAATGAAAGAAAGATGGAATGGCTGATTCTCTATTATCTGTTTTTTTTTTAGATGCTTCCAAACAATAGTATATGACACATAAACATTCACTTTCTATTTTTCATCTGCAAATAACATTCAAAAGCATGCAAAAGAAATATAGTATGCCTCTCACAGCTCATAGCAGGACACAGAATGAGGTTCTCGAGTTCTGTTTCTGCCATTAAAATGGTGCTGTGCCTGAATTTTAGCTTTCTCAGCTGTTGAATGGGAATCATAAAAGCCTGCCTTGTGTGCTTAGCTTGGAGATGTCTTCCATCTCTATGAGTTCAGAGCTTCTCTCTCCAGAGCTCCTGGGCTACTCCTGCTTCTGATCAGTGATTCTTCGCACAGATTATAATAATCTGTGCCCAAGTAGGTATGGAGTGGGGGACTTGACACCAATGCAAAGGAACTGGATTTGACTGTAGTTTCAGAATGAGCCAAAAGAGGGCACGGCTGCCCAAACTGCCAGGTTTAGAGGCATCTGTCATTAGAGTTTTTACTACCAGGAAAGCAACAGGCCCACCCTGGTGAATCAGAACACTTTTTGGTGAAGTATCCTATTCTGGGGGAAAACACAGCTGTGTGCAAGTTATGGAATCTTCTGGAAGTACCATCATATATAGAATGGCTGAATGAATTGGGCAAATATTTAGGATGAGACAAGGAGGAAAAGATGGATTCGTCTTGACCACAAGAGCCCCTCCACTTTCCACCAGCCCTTTTTGTACTCTCCCCATTATCAGAGAAGTTGTCTCTGCCTATGACCTCTGTAATCTCAACCTACACCATCTTCATGAACCACTCCACCCTGGCAGCCCTCCCCATCACCAGAACTAAACTTCTATGACCCATTTTCTGGCCTTCCTCCTGCTGCTGGGGCCCACTTTCCCACCTCTTGGTTATTCTACTCATCCCTATGACTCAGTCCTGTTCCAATTCCCACACGCACACTCAGGGTCTAGGTGACAATGTATATACTCCCATAGCTTTAAATGCCAACAAGGTGCTGAAAATTCCCAGCCTAGTCTGCTGTATCCAATTGCCAAGTCACCATCTGCATTAGCTAATTCAAACTCTTGATCCAACAACCATTTTGCAATTCACTCTCCTTCTAGTTTTCCCTCTTAGTAGATGGTAGCTCTGACCACCTGATTAAAATGTGCTAGGTGTAAGACTGGAAATACTTGATTGCTGACGGGTGACGACTGTCGAACTAGAAAGGATGCTGGGAGGCTAACCACACAGAATGCTTACTCTCTATCAGCCAGTTACATCCCTCTCTCACCTGCCATATGTAATCCACCACCAAGTCCTCTGGAGTCTACCTCTAACGTGCTTCTCAAATCTGCTTCCTTTTGCCCCTATGGTGACCATTCTAATCAATTCATCATTATCAGCTGCCTTGAACCAGCATCGCCATTCATCCTCTTCTAATCTCTCTTCTATACAACAGCCAGTTATCTTTTTCAATATAAAATGGATAATGACACTCCCCTGCTTAAAACCTTTCAGCGGTCTCTTTGTACTTGGAATAAAATTCAGACTCCCTAATTATACACACAAAGGTCCTCCCCTAGCCTGCTCCTCTAATCCCGTGAATCTCCTTCCATTCCAACCACACTCCAGTTCTCTCGGCCCACAATCTTACCCCCCCACCCAAGAAAACCCACCAGTTGGCCTGGTTATCAGCTTACAAATCACTTTCCTTATACTAGCCTTCTTTACTACTGGTGCTTAAATTGATTTCTCCTGTCTTCCTCTCCATGGCACTCGCAAAATATTTCTAACAAATTGTGATGATACGTATTTCCGTGACTGCTAATGGGTCTCCCCTACCTCCTCACCACAGAATCCATGAGGACAAGGACTGCTTCTCAGTGTTAACGTGCCTGGCACCTAACAGTTGCTTAATGAGTATTTGTGGAGTGAATGAATCCAAAACCTTTCTAAGGAAAAGGGATTATGGGACTCAATTTTCTGAATCTCCACGGAACAGAGTGAGACATAGAGGCTACAAGGAGATTGGTTTTGGGTCCTTTTAGGAGAGAAAAAACTCTAGTCAGGCCCTTCCAGAATGGAATGGCACAGCTCGTTGGGGCATGAGCATCCCATCGAAGCTAGCACTCAAACAGAGGCTCAGAATCTATTAATCTGGGATACAGTAAAGGATGTTCCTGTACTTGGAGGGAATTTGGACTTGTGCTCTCAGCTGACCATGAAAACAGACCATCCATTATGGGGCTGAGGAAGAAAGTCAGTAAAATATTGTTTTCTTTAAAGGACCTCAGGATTTGATGGCAACTTGCTCCTTTCTTTGGTTTGTTCAGTCTCAGCGCCACAACTACTGAGATCAGCTGAGCACTTACTATACACTGAGCGCTCTCCTAAGTCCCTATAGAGGTAGGTGCCACTATTATTCCTGTATTTTAGACAGATGAAGCTGGAGCAGAGAGGTTAAGGAACTTTCCAAGGTCAGTTAAGCAGGGAGGGCTGGTTTCGTTTCCACATCATTTCACTCCAGAATCTTGTGCTCTACATCATATGCAGTGTGAGGGTATAGACCTGGTCTTGGACCCTCACACCAGGCAATCTGACTCACTCTGCATATAATTAAGTACAGTCGAGATATGGTGTCAGGGAGGGAGAGAGCCAGAGAGATAGTTGAATAGGCAGTTACAAATAGAGCAGATCATCATGGCGTGTGGTTGACAACAGGCCCGGAAACTCCCTGGCTCTTACAAGGTACTAAAAGAAGAGAGCTCAGGGTGTGGAAGATATATGCCATGGATGTTCCAGAAGAATCTTTTTTTTTTTTTTTTTTAACTTTTAGAAAAATACACTTTCAAGAGTCCATGAAATTGGCCATATAAATTGTGAAACCAAAGTCATAGTTCTACTTGGGTAAAAATCAATTTTTTAAAAATCTAGCTAGAAAATATAAAAACACTTGTAACAGTACCGTCTTACAGAAAAACTCATATCCCTCTAAAATCTAAAGGCCTCTTGCTTACCCTCAACCCTGAAATAAAAAGGGCCTCCCACCCACGGATGATATTAAATCCCAGGGGCTTACCTAGGATCCTTGAAGCTGTTCAAGCTCCTCTTTTGTAGGAGTGGAAGCCAAGAAGCTAGATGGGAAATGTGAAGGATTTTCATTGATGGCTTAGTATTTTGTAGGAAGCCAAGGAGAACATAAACCCATCACCCCTAGAATGACTCTATAGCCCCAAGGTATCTGCATTAACCATCTTGCTCTCAGAGTTGATTGGTCTTCTCAGGGACTGATTTGTGGAAAATAATCTGATCTCAGAAGGGTATATAAGTTCAGCTGGGTACAAGTCCAAGGAGATGTGGCCTATGAGTCTTAGTTCAGCCCTGCTTCTGAAGTGTTCTTCCCCCATCAACACCAGGGACTGAACAACATGGAGGTAAGGCTGGGAAAGGTCTATTTATGGGTTTTGAAGATGGGGGAAGGCAAACAGACTAATAAGAGGTTTCCTGATTTTTTTTTTTTTTAAAGTAAACCTACAACTCCCAGGTATAAACTTCTGTGGTAGTTTCTGAGAATAGAGACGGGAGTAGAGGAAAGCAGATGTGTTCCATCCTTCAACAGAAAGGCTGGCAGTTGATGTTACCTAGTGTGAGGGGCAGACAGGAACACATGCTATTCAAAATGGAGAGAGGAGAGGGGAAGGACAGGCTTTCTGGGTAAAGCAAAGAAGGCTTTGAGGTCCTCAGATAATGGGTATTAAAGTCTGTGCAACTTGAATATGTGGTTCGGGAGCTGTGGTGTCCGGAGTCCTTGGTCCCAGCTAGGGCCAGCTCCATTTCCATAATATTCAGATCAGCAACCTTTCTTCTCATCCCTGGGGACTGGAGATACAGCAGATGTCTTCTCTGCTTCCCACTCACCCTTCAGAACCATTCACCTGGTTCAAAACCTGTAGGCCCTTTAAGTTTATGTCGTTCTTTATTGCTGCACATAGTGCTGCTACGTATACCTTGAATGGTTCTTTAAGACCGATAACTAGATGTGGCACTGCTGGGTAATGGGGACGCAGAGGAAACGAAGCGTAACAGACCTTCTGAAGCTGCCACGTAGCTGTACAGTTTGAACTCTCACTGGGCTTTAATGAAAGTACTTTGTTTCCTCACCTTCTCCCCAACCTTGTTAGGATCAAATATTTAGTAAGTGCCTACGTGAAGAGAGGGACGCCACTCGTCTGAAGGAAGATGAGGAGGAAATCCCTGTACCTGAGGAGAGGGAGACATGTGACATGAAAGAGGAGGAAGCCACTCTACATGAGGGGAGAGAGACTCGTGAAATGAGAGAGGAGGACCTCACTCCACTTGAGGAGGGGGAGACTCGTGAAATGAAAGACCAGAAAGAGAAAGCCATTCTATCTGACAGGAAGACTTATGAAATGAAGGATGGGGAAGAAGCTCTATCCTCTGAATCTAATGAGAAAGCGGAGGCTTGTGAATCCGTGGAAGAGGAAGAACCAATAAGGATGTTTCCCCCTCCAACCGCCATTACACCTCACTCCATGTTTCCCCCTCCAACCGCCATTACACCTCACAGCGTGTTTCCTCCTCCAACTGCCCTTGCCCCTCACAGCGTGTTTCCCCCTCCGAATGGATTCCCTGGACAAACTGTATTTTTCCCTTCAGGAGGGTATTTATTCTGATATGCTTTCTCATGCCTCAGCTTCTTGTGGCATTTACTAATTCAAGTTAAAAGCAAAACTAAATTCAATCAGAACTGTATGTTCTATATTAAAAATGATGTATGCTTGATATTTTGATTCATAAAGCACATGTTGTTTTTTATTGCATGGACCCTAAGATGAGTACCTTTCCTTAGAAATAGGTTTTGGGGAGGGCGGTGGCTCAGTCGGTTAAGCGCCTGCCTTCGGCTCAGGTTATGATCCCAGGGTCCTGGGATGGAGCCCAGGCTTAGCAGGGAGTCTGCGTCTCCCTGTACCTTGGCCTAACTCCCCTTGTGCTTGTGCTTCTCTCTCTCTCTGAAATAAATAAAATCTTAAAAAAAAAAATAGGTTTGGGGGATTGTTTTGGAGAGTTGAAAAGTCAAATATTTTCTAGAGGGGCACCTGGGTGGCTCAGCGGGTTAAAGTCTCTGCCTTCGGCTCAGGTCATGATCTCAGGGTCCTGGGATCGAGCCCTACATCGGGCTCTCTGCTCAGCAGGGAGCCTGCTTCCTCCTCTCTCTCTGCCTGCTTCTCTGCCTACTTGTCATCTCTGTCAAATAAAAAAAAATCTTAAAAAAATTTTTTTCTAGATAAGTAGGATTATCACAATGCACAAAAGCTTGAGCTCCTTGCTTCCAACTTTCCTGAGCTGCTGATCCCGTAGAAGAGTAATATTAGCCAGAGTAAGATTAGCTCTTATATTTGTTAGGACTCAAATCCTGCAGTACAAAATACAAACTCAGCACGCACACCCATCCTGGATCCTAGATCCATAGTATGGATATGCTGAAAACTGACAGGAAGACTGCTAAGTTAAAGCGCTCTGAGAAAGCTGGCATCCTAAGATGGGGCATGGAACAGAGGAACAATCAAGAAAAGCTTGCCTTGTCCCAGGCCTGACATTTGGTCTAATTCAATGAAGTAGAAAGCACACCTGCTTCAAGTTTTTATTTAGAATCTGAAGACACTGATTCCAGGGACATCAGAGTATATGAACTTCATTGTATCTTTTAAAAATATAATGGCTGGAAGTATCAACATTTTTTTAAAGTGAGGTCTTTTTTTAAAAAAAGATTTTATTTATTTATTGGACAGAGAGAGATCCCAAGTAGGCAGAGAGGCAGGCAGAGAGAGAGGGGGAAGCAGGCCCCCTGCTGAGCAGAGAGCCCAATGCAGGGTCGGTCCCAGGACCCTGAGATCATGACCTGAGCTGAAGGCGGAGGCTTAAAACCCACTGAGCCACCAGGCGCCCGTGAAGTGTCAACTTCTTAAGTTTGGAGTCAAGTAAAGGGCGAAGCGTTTGCTCGTGACATCACCATCTAGTGGCATACATCTCACATGCCACCTGGAAAACCACTCCTTCCAGGGTTTTAGAAATGTTTGCATCTACTGACCTCGAGTGCGTTATTATAGTGAAAGTAACACAATGCACTTATTTAATGCTCACCACTGGCAATCCACTGTTTTATTAAACATGACACCTCATTTAATCCTCACAGCAACCTCGGAAGAAAGGAGCTATGATCCCTATTTGTAGAGAACTTAAGAGTTAAGTGAGAGGACTCAAAACACACAACTTTCTGACATTAAAGACTCCTTGTTCTACAGAACCTCCACTGGTCTTCATTTCAACTTTCAAACCTTCAGCTCTTTGTCTTTTTCCTGGAGCTCACCACTCCCTTCCTGGCATACCTTGGCTTTCTATCCATCATTACCTCCATAGGTCAGCTGGTTACATATTAGAAACACCTGGGAAGCTTTAGACACTCCCTCTCTTGAAGTCCATGCTACATCCCAGACCAGTGAAATCCCTTGGGTAGACCCAGGAGCCAGTACTGGGACGAGTGGCTTTATCGAACAGTCAAGGTGAAGAAGGGCTCACGAGCCGCTCCTTTACTGAGACTCACATGTGCCTTTACATGCTTCCCTGTGCCCTTTATCAATACACCTTCTCCGTTCCCAAGCCCATCCATCTTTCTCCTCGAGCAGAATTTTTCTGGACCGAACTGGCAACCATGCTGATTAGCTCTCTGTAAGTTTGTATCTTTTAACTCTATCAGGACAGCTCAGCAACCCACTCAACATGACCAACACTTTCTAGGCCAGGCCCTGTGCTAGGGGCACAGACACTACTTTGGATCAGTTTGTGGTCTCAGGGGAAAATGACCCCCTAGGCACTCCCTATTCCCCAACTTTCTGGTTGGAGAGTTTCCAAACAAAGGATTTCACAGGAGGGATTTTCACAGAGGGGAGAGGTGGGGTGACATGGATACTCCAGGCATAGAGAATAACATGCTTTACTCTCTCTAAATAATGAGCCACTCCAGTGGGTCTCAGGTTGGCCTCGGAACTAGCAGCAGTATCACTGCAATGATCGTCACCGAACGCTTTTTTTCTTTTAAAGATTTTAAGTAATCTCTGCACCCAACGTGGGGCTTGCCCAAGATCAAGAGTCTCATGTTCTACCAACTGAGCCAGCCAGGCACCACTTCACTGTAAAATTTTTAATATTCTTTTTCAGAAGTGTCTTCTCTCTCTTTTGCTCCCAACTACCCCTTTGCTCTCTATTGACTTGCCACCAACTCTGAAAGAAAATCAATTTCTTTAAAGATTGCCAGTGATTTATCTACCAGTTGTAGTGACTTTTCCAGTTTTATTTACTTCTGCTTCACTGGTAAGTGTGCTATTTTTAAAATTCTTTTCTCCTTAAGTGTCTAGAACCTGTATTCTTGACTCCTGGTTCTTTTCTATTTATTTTTCCAGGATATTTCTTTTTGTGTGCACATGATAAAAAATTAAATAGTACAGCACATGATAAAAATTCAACACTTTCACTCTCTAGAGGCACACTAAACACTTCTCTTTTCAAATCTAGAGGTATAAGCTAAGTAGTATGCATATAATCCTATTTTAAAATTTATCACCTTGTTGATGTCTATCAACTCCCTATTTCAACAGATGAAATATTCCAGTGGATGAAAATTTAGCTTGCCAACTTCTTCCATTTCACATTATTTTAAAGTTCTACTTGTTTCTTGTGCTTCTTTAGATATACTTAAACCTCTGTAGTTCTAACAATTTCCAACAACCTCTTTTATTTCAACTTTAAAGATTTACTTCTCATATTTTCCTCTCCACTAATATATCCCAAATAACCATGATGCTGGTATTTTATGCATTATGATGTTTGGTTGTGTTGGTTTTATTATTATGACTTATAGTGTTTATATAAATGTTATTTATACTGAGTCAACTACTGTAGTATGATTACATTTCCTTTTCTTGGTACAAGAAAAGTACAATGGTACTACAAGGTAACAATGATCTCATTTTAATTAGACTTACCATCAATGAGCCCCAATTTTTCCCAGTAATCTCAAACTTCTAATTAATTGGATAATTAACTAATTAATGAGATAATTAATCTGTTCCTCTTCTTTCTTTTGATGCAGAGGCATTTCTCTTAGAGTGTCTTCTCCCCCTGCTCCAATTTGGGCAAGTTATTCTCTATGCTCGGTATGTAGCTGTCCTGGGACTTCCACATTTCTTAGCATTGAATCTACTGGCTTCCCTCTTTCTTACCTGCTCTTTTACTGGAATACCTTCCTAAAGTAATTTTCTCAGAAATACGCTGCTGAAAAAGAGGTGCCATTTGAATCTCTTGTTCTTTCGTAAGTAGCTTATACTTTTCTCTTTGGAAGTTTTAGAATGTATATAGGTATTTATCCTGCTAACTGGCTCATGGACCTTTAGATAAGGTTTATTTTATTTCTTATTTTTCTGTTTCTCTTTTTGCAACTCCCATCTGTTAGATATTGGATCCCTTGAATTAATTCCATGTCTTTTTTCTCTTCCATTTTCAACTGACAGTTCAAAAAGAAGTCACTGTTCTTTCTATATTATCTTAATAAATATGACATCTCTCTCTCTCTCTCTCTCTCTCTCTCTCCAAACTAGTAGTTGGACCCTCTTATATCAGTTTTTTTTAAAAGATTTTATTTATTTATTTATTTGACAGACAGAGATCACAAGTAGGCAGAGAGGCAGGCAGAGAGAGGGAAGCAGGCTCCCCGCTGAGCAGAGAGCCCGATGCAATCCCAGGACCCTGAGATTATGACCTGAGCCGAAGGCAGAGGCTTTAATCCACTGAGCCACCCAGGCGCCCAGTTTTTTCTTTTTCTTTCTTTTTTTTTTTTTTGTGGTCTGAAGAATATCCCCAAAGGGCCTCCCAAAATACTTTGTAGACAGATGCTTAATGAATCTCCCTGATTTCAGACTCTCTTCTCCTGCCTTCCCTATTTGGTGTTGACTCCAAGCCTTTGTCCTATCTATGTCACCACTGTTTTCATTCACTTATTCAATCAGCATCTATGATATATAACGTGCCAGGTAGTGGGGATACTGACATTGAAATGTCTCAGATGGCTTTATTTACTGTTCCCAGCAGTGAAGTCTCCCTGAGTATTGGCAGTACATTTCCTCTGCCTCTGAACATTTCCAACTACAGTGTTCTCTCCCAACGTCCTCTCACCATACCCCTAGTTAAGTTAGTGCTACCTCTATACTCTTGAATGTTTGCAAAATTTCTTAATGGGCCCAAAACAAGCCTCACAAGTTCCTTTAGTGATAAAAATCTCTGATGTGTTCTTTTTATCTTCTGTGTTCTCAAAGATGTGTAAAAAAAAAAAAAATTCTAGCAGAGAGTCTGGGTTACCTGATTTTGTCCAAAAAAAGGTTTCATGGTCATTCTACAGATAAAAAAGCTTAACCAGACAAAACTATCAGACTAGAAAAGCAAATATAATTAGAAACATTTAAAATGACACCACGTAGCCACATCCATCTCCACTGACCAATTTATCATTGAGAATAAGAAACCATCTGACTTTAAGAGCAGTAATATCTACCTCTTATTAACACCCAGAGACAGCAATTTATACTGTGGGGAGAAGCTTCTGGGACATGTTGGTCATCTCGTCCCTTCTTTCCCCTGCACCATCCTGCCGTATGCTGATTCAGACCTTAATCTTCCTGTGCAACCAGCAGTTGCTGACTGCTTTGCATGATACAGCATCTTAAGTCTTTTCCACATCAACAGACACAATTACCTAACCTTCCCTACTGCTCAGCCAATGAGCTGGCTCACCTGACAATAAAAATAATCACCCAGTGCCAGGTCAGCTGTAATAACTACTGCTGGTACTATATGCACATTGTGTGTGTGGTTTTTTTTTTTAAGATTTTATTTACTTATTTGACACAGTGAGATCACAAGTAGGCAGAGAGGCAGGCAGAGAGAGAGGAGGAAGTAGGCTCCCCGCTGAGCAGAGAGCCCGATGTGGGACTCGATCCCAGGACCCTGAGATCATGACCTGAGCTGAAGGCAGAGGCTTAACCCACTGAGCCACTCAAGTGCCCTGCACATTGTTTTCACTGAGGCAAATACACTATGTAACTGAAAGGCGTTTGACGCAGGACATAAAAGAGTTTTCTGGGTTTTATGTCTAAAGCCTTTGGCAGTATGTATGCTCCATACCCATAACTGTGTAGATTATAATCCCAAAGGATTCCATTAAGCTTTTAATAACACAGGTTAGAAAATAACACTACCCACTAGTGTGATTAAGGCAAGAGAGCATTTTTAAACCAAATGTCATTTTCTTAAAATACAGAAATAGGAAAAATAAGGAACTCTTTCTAAGGTATGTGAACAGTAGCAATCTGACTGAGTGAAGTGTTAATTCCGCATGGGAGAGCTTGAGTGCATTGTCATTTAAGGTGCTTTGCAGTTAATGTTAGTTTTGCATTGTGGCTTCTCATTTCTTTGTGAAGAAGGTGGTGCCGTACAAATTATATTGGTGTATGAAAATACTGGTAATACCTGATTTTGCTAAGGGAGACTTTTTTTTTTTTTTTATCTTGACATTAAGTTATTGGTTCAAATAACTTCCTTTTAAAATCCCGTGTAACTAATGGTCCCCAGTCAGAGACTGAGGAGTTGCACTTTTAGGCCTCTAGGGGTCAGCATAACTCGAAGGAAGAGCAAGCCTGCAAACAAGAAAGAGCAAGGCTACGCACAGGGTCTGACCAAGAACTGAGGTGGGGTGGAGGGAGGAATGTGAGGAGGCAGCATAAGGTCCACTGAAAGTGAGGACTGGGAGCAGAGGGGAAGCTGACTACAGCCAGTCCACACAGTGTTCTGGTTTGTGCTCCGCAGAAACCCAGGGACCCAAATCACTGAAAAATATGTGGCCTATCACATAAACTCCCTTGAAACTACTGACAGTATTTTTACGATCCCCTTCATACATGCTGTACTTTACCTTTTTTTTAAAAGTATTTATTTATTTTGGAAGGGGGAGGGGCAGTGGGAGAGGGAGAGAGAATCCCAAGAAGACTCCCTGCTAAGTGCGGAGTCCAACATATGGGGTTTTACCCATGACCCTGAGATCGTGACCTGAGCTGAAATCAGGAGTCGTAGCTTACCTGACTGAGCCACCCAGGTGCCCCACTGTTTACTTTCATAATGTCTGTTTTGGCCTTTCAGATTTAAACCACTGAGATGTGAGAGTTAAGCACCACAGCTGGTTTTCCCCAATGCAATGGCTTTTCAGTTTGAAGTTATTATTATATTCAAGATTTTATTTTTAAGTAATCTCCACACCCAACCCAAGGTGGGGCTCAAACTTGCAACCCTGAGATCAAGAGCTTCATGTTCTACTGACTGAGCCAGCCAGATGCCCCCCCACCCTGGAAATTATTTGAAGGCTAGAAGGATCTGAGGGGCTGGCGAGCCCTCTCTAAGGTACTAAATGGCGGGTTTTATTCTTTTCACAGGTAAACCATTCAATACAACCTGCAGAAGTGTGGCGATCATAATCATACATTTTGGAAGAAACTCATTAGCAAAACTCACTGCAGTATCATACCTCTTACTGCCCCGTATCAATCTCAGAGACATGTGGAGGGCTGAACGATGGGTAATGAACAGCACACCTCCTTTCTACTTTCTGTTATATTTCCCCGTGCATCTGGACAATACTCTTGGGGACCACAGCTGATAAATAATTGTCTGCCTCATTTGATGACAACCACACAGTGAGAATTTAACAGTGTTGGCCATCATTTATGCTACAGGGGAAAAGAGCATTGTATTTTTCCCTTCCTATAAAGGGAGTGGAAGAAACTGTGTTTGGGCAGTTTGGTAACAGTTCTTGGGCATAAGAAAAGAAATCATTTCCTATTCTCACAAACTTTGATTTACAAAAGAATGCTGGAAGCTAAAAGCCTTGTTGATTCATCATGTGAAGCAAAGAGTAATTTTTCTCCCCTTGTTATGCTTTCATATAATCATGCTCACTGCCTGTATGGGTGGCATTAAAGAATTTCTGAATAAAAATAATAATTTCTTGCTTTCAACCTTCATAATTCACATCAGCAAGCACCCCGCTGGGCAGTGATGCCTACTGCCAGTGACGCTCAATCTTTTTTGCACACTACTTATCTGCCTCGCGCAGCTGTGAGTCCCATTGATGGCAATACCTGTAGGATAATACGCCCGTAGGCGTTCTTTAGCAGATTAACCACGTCCGCGTGAGACAGCCCATCCAAAGGTTGCCCATTAATGCTGACAATCCGATCTCCAACCTGGAAGTACAAAAGTGGTAGAAAAATCACTATCATTAAGAAAAATTAAATTTGAGGGGAATGCTTAAAATTCTTTGTAAGTCATATTTCCCATTTGTGGCTATTGTGAAGAGCCTGTGTTTCTCCTGGGTATGCATGTTCCAGAAGCATGAGGAATTTTTATGGCTTTCCCCAAACACAGACCAATCAGAGAAACAAGAAGGGGGTCAGATGTGATTAGGGGAAGGCATGGCAGGCCACTTTTGTATTTTGGCAATGGCGGTGATTCATACATCCATTCACCAGTAATAGCGGGGCACACAAATTAACTGTTCAATAAAGCTCTAATGAGGAAGCCAAATATTTTCTCCTTTATTTTTCTACCTAAGTTAAGAATAAGGGGCACTGGGGAAAAAAGTCATTAAGAACGTTAATTCTCCTGGCTGAAGGACAATTCTTAGGTCAAATCTCTCTCAGGTGAAGATTAAGTTTGGGTGGAATGAAGTACAAAAAATGGTTTGGGAGGCTTTGCAAATAAGCTGCAATTTCTTCCTTCATCGGGAAGCTTTGACACAAACAATAATATTTTTATATGCCCAGGGACCTAATGAATTTTAGGTGTCAACTTTCTCCAATGCATTTTGCCCTCAGCATGGGTCTCTGTCGGAATTCCAACTTTAAAATAAAGTGCCCATGGCTGCAACTTTGTCTCCCACCACATGCTGTGAGCACTTCACCATTTTCCTTCTGTTTACCTTAAGCTTCTGAGTACGTGCAGCCACACCACTGGCCTGAATCATGGCAATAAATATTGGGATATCTCCTAAGGGACTTCCTTTTCCTCCGGCAATACTGATTCCAAGGGCATCGCTGAGCTCCTAAAAAAGGAAAACACGGCGCTCATATATTTAATTAAAAAACCACCACCCGACTGCTCCCAGAGAGCTGATGAACAAAATCCTTCCATGATGCAGGAGGCCAGGGCAACGCCAGAGCAGTGCCTCTGGAGTCGGAAAGAAACCTGTGTTTTCAGCTCGAGCGCTGAATTAGCGGGGGGCGGGGAGGGACTTTAGGCGGTTCCTTCACCTTGTAGAGTTTGCATCTTTATGTTGGTTTGAGGATTAAATGAGATGATAGAGTGCAGTCTTAACCTACAGAAGAGGCTCAATAAAAGGCAACAGTAGGAGTAAAAACAACAACAAAAAAATACAAAACAACCCTATGTTACTGCTCAGTTTAGTGGCCAATTTTGATGCAGACTTGGCAAGTATGTTCTCATATGGTGTTTATGATTAAACTGCCACACATATCATGCTCTTCTGGGTGTGAACAAACACACTTGGCTCTCAGGAGCTGCACGGCTGCCTTACAACAAAGGCTCTGAGAGGACGCCCGCTGGAGTGGTAAGGGAGTCCGCAGAGAGAAGGGACACGCGGCTGAAAGTGTTCTCGAAGGTTAGGAAGTGAGGCAGCTTGGTTCACTGGGACCCTGGCGAAGCAATCCTGGCTCTCGCCCAGGTTTTCCTCCCATTCGTACCACAGGGTTACTGTTTTAAAAACCACGGAAAGAATGATGGAGGCGTTCCGGCTCCAGCCTGGCGGCATTCACTCAACTATAGCATCTCTCTCCTGCTGATTAAAATGGACAACTCTGTCAAGAGCAGAAAACGACTACCTGAGGCTTCGGAAAAGTAAAGAGACAAACACACTGTGGGCGGGAGCCGAAACTTGGAGAGAAAGCAGGAGGGGGTGGGTCTCCCCCTTGTCTGCCAGGCTGCTCTGTCCCGAGGGTGAGACACCGTCAAGGAGCTAGAAAGGTGGTGACGGTATAAGGCTCTGCTGTGGACGCCTCCCCTGCCCCATCTCGCAGGTCAGAGGAACCAGGCGGGGGAGCCCCTGGTGGCTGGAGAAGAAAGGAAGAAAGCTGGAGTAGACAGACAGCCTGAGAAGAAGGGGAGCCACAGAAGTCTCTGGCTTCATTCTAAGCCACTCATGTGAGGGACAGACTCACACAGACCTGAGCTGGGAGGTGAACCACGGCTCCCGGGAAGGTGAGACCGAACTCGCAGTCTGAACCCGAACGGGCTGCCTGCCTGCTAAACCAGAAACATCAACACACATCTACACAGCGTAACATTCCTGGGGCCCAGGATAAAATCCTAAACTACTCAGTAGGCAAAGAAAATGTGATCAGTTTTTTTCAGTTCTTTAAAATATTGCAGGACAGGGGCACCTGGGTGGCTCAGTGGGTTTAGCGTCTGGCTTTGGCTCCGGTCATGATCAGGGTCCTGGGATCAAGCCCACGTCCGGCTCCTTGCTCTTCGGGGAGCCTGCTTCTCCTTCTGCCTCTGCTCGTGCCCTCTCTCTCTCTCTCTCTCTCTCCCCCCCCTTCAAATAAATAAATAAATAAATAATGAAATTGCAGGATGGTTGAAAGTAAAAATTATAGCACTGTTTGGTGGGGTTCTCAGTTTATGTAAATGTAGACATATGAAGTCTATAGCATAAATATTAGTGGTGTGGATGGGTAAAGGGGCTTATATAGTAGCAAGACTCCTGATGTTTTAATTGATTATTTAAAAACACACACAGCTTATTGTGCTTCAAAGATTTTACCTCATAAAGTTTGAAGATGGGAAAAGAACAAATGACAACAAAAACCATATATGAAAAAGCTTTAAAAACTCATGTCACAGGGGCGCCTGGGTGGCTCAGTGGGTTAAAGCCTCTGCCTTCGGCTCAGGTCATGATCCCGGGGTCCTGGGATGGAGTCCCACATGGGGCTTTTCCTGCTCAGCGGGGAGCCTGCTTCTCCCTCTCCTTCTGCCTGCCGCTCACCCTATTTGTGCTCTCTCTCTGTCAAATACATTTAAAAATCTTTAAAAAAAAAACTCATGTCATGTAAGTGTGAGGAATTATTCTTTACTATTAATAATATTACTAATGCTGCCATGTCATGCCTATAAAAGAATGGCAAAGCTGACCTCTCCAGTCACAGGTAATTTATAACCTGTTTTTGAACATATTTGTGTCTGGCTTGTATTTTTTGAATGCATCAATAGTAAAGCAATGCATGCAAAATGGCAAGATGTGTTTCATCACAAAAGTTTCTGCTTGGAACATGTGTGGAAGAATATGGTTACTGGGAGTAGGCCTTTTTATAAAAACCTGTTTAAAAAAAAAGTGGCTGAAATGACTAAAGAAACAAAATTATATCTATCTATATCTTTTAAAAAAGATTTACCCATTTATTAGAGAGTGTACATGCAAGCCTGAGTGGGAGAAGGAGAGGGAAAGGGAGAGAGAGACTCAAGCTGACTTCACTGCTGAGCTCAGAGCCTAATATGGGGCTCGACCCCAGTACTGTGAGATCATGAGCTGAAACCAAGAGTCAGAAGCTCAACCAACTGCACCACTCGGGCACCCCTATAAAATGATATTTTATAAACCCTGGAAGGAGGAGAAATTTATGGAATAACTTGGCTTTGTTCAAATCCATCATAATGCTTCCTAATTTATCCATAATTATGTACACGTTGGCACCCATCATAGGAACATCTGAGTTACCCCTTGGTGGAAAGATACTAAAAACAAATGAAGCAGATTTACTTCAAACTGTAGTCAGTAATAAAGGATGCCACTTCTTGGACATCTGTGACGCATTAGGTACTACGATAAGTACACTACTTGCATTATCTCACTTAATCCACACAGTAAGATTGACCTTGTGAGGTAAGTGTTGTCATCCCAAGTCCACAGATGAGAAAATTTGCATAACTTGCTGAAGGTCATAGAGCTGATAAATGGTAGAGAGCCTTCAAACACAGCAATGACTGATTCCAGAGAACTAAGCTATGCTCGGTTATGTCTTCACTGCAGTTGAACCATGATTATAACAAGGTCATCATTTCTTGTAAGTACTTCTTGAATTCCAAATTTAATGGTTGAAAGCGATCAAAATAAAAGTACTTTCCAATATTCTGGATATCGCACAGAAGTCTGAAAATCAGGATCGACAACTTTATGAATTTAAATACAACTCACCCAATCTTCTCAAGAAGGCGATTTAGCAATATGTGTAAAAGCCTTTAATAAGTGTGGCTTTTGACTCAACAACTGCATTTCTAGGAATGAGTCCTCGGGAAATCACCCATGATATAGACAGAAAAAGAAAAACAAAGATGTTGCTATAAAAGCAAAAGTTGAGAAATGTGCTAATTGTTTAGTAGGAGGAAGTTGATTTAAGTATAGCACATTTATACGATGGAATACTATGCAATCGATAAAAATCAGGCTGTGTGCTGTAAAAAAAAAAAACAAAAAAACTAGCATGGCTAAAAGTTCATCCTTTAAAGTAAAGGAGACAGAGGCACCTGGGTGGCTCAGTTGGTTAAGTGTCTGACTCTTAATTTCAGCTTAGGCTGTGATCTCGGGGTCCTGGGATAGGGCCCCACATTGGGCTCCATGCTTGGTGTGGAGTTTGCTTGAGATGCTCTCTTTCCCATCCCCCCAGCTTCTCTCACACATACTCTCTAAATAAATAAATAAAATCTTAAAAAAAAAAGTGAAAAAGACAAGCTACCAGAGTATGTTTGATACGATACCATTTTTTTCTTTAGTTTGTTTCATAAAACTTAAACACATGCACAAAATACAGTGGATGGGACATGCCAAAAAATTCACAATGGTTCTCTATGTGGCTTTACTGTATTTTCCTAAGTCTATTTATGTTAACACAGACCATTTACTGCCTTCAGTAACTTAAAAGAGCACACTAACAATCCAACAAATTGTACTGAGGAGAAAATACACATTTAAGGGAAATAGAACACAAATCAGAAAAATAGCAAAATTAATAACCTACCCTGACGATCTCAACAGTCCTTGGTCCCATATCTGTGCCTATAAATAACGAAGCAACACAATTAACTTTGTAAAATAAAGAGATAACACAGCTAGGATTTAATATTCTCCTATAAAAATATTACTATTAAGAAAATAGTATCATTTTCTAGGTCTTTCAAGAGAGAATACAAATAGGTATTACATACTTTCTCAAAATCCAAACTGGCAACTATTGGTTAGGGGCTATTTTAAGAGGCCCTCTGCCTGAGGTAGATGTGGTCATAACCACGTGGTCCGACAGAAGCTGAGGCAGGTACCAGCAGCTGCCCGGGATATGAGCCTAAATGGTTTGGGGGATGGGCTATTTTTGTGTCACTGTACATTTTCCTGCCCTAATGGAAAACAAGCCTCTTCTCAAGGAAAGGCTTAAAAAGACCCCTTGCCTTGCTCCAACTGCAATGGTATATACATTTTTGACCTTCCTCAACTGACTTGTCATTTGAAATTTTTCTCTTTGGGAAATGGTTTTCCTTTATGACGTAGCTTCGATTTCCACTTTCCTGTTTTTCATGTGATTTGTGTACAGTTAAAGGCACATTCCCAAAATGAGTCTCTATGGCTTTCCTTCTTTTAGAACGGCTTTTCAACAAGCTTGGGGCCTAGGTGCACATATTTAAAGATTTCAACATATCTGAATTTAGGGTGAAGAATTGTTTTTAAAAATATTATTTAAAAAAATTAGGGTCACAGGATAGTTTTGCTGGAGATGTCTCCAAGTCATACCTGAACTTTTGGGGGAAGGATCTGGAGCTCTTTTTGTGCCAACCAGGTTTTGCAGGCTGGTGATGACAGGAGCCAGGGAGGGATGGAAGCTGTTGTGGGCGCTGTGTTGGCTTCCCTGGAAAGAAAGCCCGCCGTCAGCTGCGCTCAGACTCTGACTTGGTCTTAAAAATTCAGACTTAGTATTTTAATTACTTAAATAGCCATAACCATGCGACAGAAAATTCTGTAGAGGCTAAAAAAGAAAACAGAAGTGACCCCTACTCACATTCTTACCTCTCTAACCCAATCCCATTTGACATTTTTCTATTGCCTTCCCTCTTATATGAGCTTTTATATATGGTTTCAATCATCAAGATAGAAAACATGCAATAATTTTTTAAAAAAATTTATTTATTTGTCAGAGAGAGGGGGAGAGAGCCAGCAAGCACAGGCAGACAGAGTGGCAGGCAGAGGCAGAGGGAGAAGCAGGCTCCCTGCTGAGCAAGGAGCCCGATATGGGACTCAATCCCAGGACGCTGGGATCATGACCTGAGCCGAAGGCAGCTGTTTAACCAACTGAGCCACTGAGGCATCCCGAAAACATGCAATAATTTAAGCTTTTCTTGCTCCCCACGAAATCAAAAAACATTTTCCTAGATTGTTAGTGTTTATATATAATCGGTTAATGGAACTACATGTCACTTGGGGCTATAGTCAACATTTATTACCTTATTACCCAAATTATTTGATCTATTTTGCTAAAACAACTATCATAAAATCTTGACTAAAAGAAACGTTCTCCTCAGTTATAGGAGAAAGCAGCAAATATCAAAGGAATATATTGTTTTAGGAATGGGTTAAATTTTTCTTCTCAGAGATTTTCCTGGAGTCAGTGGTATTTGAACCCAATCTGTTACACTTCCATTATTGTCCTTTTATTCATTTAAATAAATATTTGAGGTCTACATTTATAGTCATATATGGCTAGTAGCTAGTCAATAAGAATCATATACACAGTGGAGGACCTTTCCAATGCAGAAAATAACCCCCCCCACCCAAAACGTAACCAATAGTGAATAAAGAATATTTTCTACCAAATAATCAAGGTTATGCCTAATTGCCTCAAAATTTTAAGCTAAACCTAAGATCACAATTATAATCTGTTAAATTATAATCTGATACATTTTCTTAGTTCTATGATGCAAGTTGTTTAATATTTTGATTCCTTAAATAATAAAATATTCAAACATACAGAAAAGGTGAATTATATAGTAGACATTCATATGCATGCCACCTAGATCCCACCATCAATATTTTGCTGGATTTTCTTTATCACATAACCACTCATCTATTCACCAATTTTTAAAAATTCATTTCAAGTAAGTTATAGACATCATACATTTCACAATGGATATATATATATTTAAAGGAGTGTTTTCTATATTTTCCTGAAAGGATAGGATTTAAATCAATAATGCTATAATAAATATTCAGAATTGAGGGAGTACAGCACATTATAATGTTTGCTAAAAAAAACTTAGAACAATGTGTTTACTACAGCCTTTATGAATATGAACTGTGCCTGGAAGGGTTCCCTCAGTTATCCGAGGAAAAGATTTCTCAAGTGATTTTCCATACGCATCTTCCTCTGCAGAGTAAAGGCACTCATTTCTGGTTGGTGGGAAAAGACTTTTTAAAAAAAGAGGCTTGGTGGCCCCAAGAATAGAAGATTTCCCTTAAGAAACCCACTTTCTCTAGGCCAAGTCTAACAAATTATAATTCTCCTTGGCCCTCAGAAGAAGACGTTTACCTCCCCATCTCATAATCGCCTAGAAAGAAATCTGTGCCCCTACAGGGTCTGAAGGTAGAAATGTTTGGGAATGGGATCCTCTTTTTCTCTGGTCAGGTCATGGGCTGGTCTTCAGCTCTGGACAATGGAAGACATTTCCTTTTCACAGCCGGCTGTGAGCCTTCTTTCAATGAGCCAAATATCACTGCAGACTCTCATATCACCTCAGCCAAAATTTTAAGGACAAAGTAAGGATAAAACATATTTACTATTTTTCTTAAAACTGAATTAAACTTCTACCCCCAAAGGTAAAAATTCTGTGCAAGAAGGTTAGATAAAAGTGTTTGATACATTGTCTTAGGTTTCCCAAATAGGACAGCTCTCATTCATAGATCAGCTAAATGGTGATGATGGTTTTATTGACATTTAATAATAGAGCTTCTAAATTTGTTAGCTCTGTATTTAACCTGAGTGTGAACTTTATTAATCACTAAGACATTCTTATACATGTCCCTCAAGGACAGAAATCTAGTTCTACCTCCCACCTCATCCTTCAGTTCAAACTTTTCTTAAAATGTTGGAATTCTTTATATCCCTTTGTGATTCTGCATATGCTATTCCATCTGTCTGGGACCCCTCTCCCTCTTTTCAACCTATCAAACTCCTTGTGGAGTGAGATCCAATGGAGCCTCCTCTGTGGGACCCTCCCATACTCTCCAAGGAAGAAAAATTTTATCCCTAGTATTGTTCAGTCTGAATTCTAACCTGTGTACAAGGCTTTAGTAAAATCACTCAACAAGCGAACCTTCCACTAAGAAAGGAGCTGAGACAACTATTTTTGCATCTTAAGTTTCCACTGTTGATACAAGTCTGCTCAGAATCATCATCAACCATTTGTTCCTGGAGTCCCACCACAGCACTGAGTCTTAGTGCCCATGATATTCGCTGCTCATTGCACTGGCCAGAAATGAAAGAGAAAACATATTCTAAGCTTAACATGACGTTTATTGGGTTTTACTGTTTTGAAGATTCTCTAAGACAAGATAGCTAGTCTGCGATCCTAGCTGAACAAGGGTATTTTTCTTTACCCATTTTCTAACACCAGTGAAGCAAAGGAGGCAGTTCATAGCATTCCAGAGACACCTGTGTGCTAACCACAAACTCAGAACAACTTCTGAACAAAGGCTTTGGAGAGACTTTAAGTCTAAGGCAACCAGGGAGGGGACCAAAACTCATGCTTTTCACCTAAAAAAAAAAAAAAGTCCATCTATAACCCACAAAGGAGATGGAGGTCACAAGTTAAGTTTCTACAGCTTCATTAAGTTTCTACAGCTTCATTATGTACCAAGTGGGACAAACATATAGTCTACCATCTTGATTTTGTCAGCCATTATAATGAAAACAAAACTAAAACCCCAAACTTTGAAATATACTTTGTTAAAAACAAAAAGTGGCACTTACATCAGTCTTGCAAATAAACATAGGATGTTTGCTAACCCACAAAATATCACCCATTAAGGCCTCCCTCTCAGAGGAAAACCCTCTACACTCCGCTCTCTTAGGAATATGCCATTAATTGCCCTCAGCATGTGTGAGTGGCTATTCACAAGTTAACTTTACAGCAATATTTAATTGAATGAATGGAACAATGTTGTGCTAATGAGGGTCAAATTGCCACCAGATGTTGCTTCTTTCTTTTTTTTTTTAAATAAACACAGCTGTGTACATGCATGCATGCGTAGGCAATACAGAACTACTAGTGGACGAGAAAAATGGTTCTAAGGAAACACTGGCAAGCAATAAAGGAGAGAAAAATCTACGGATTAATGAATATTAACAAATTTCCATTCCACCTTTCATTTTTATTTCAAACACATTAAAATGCACTGAACGTGGTGTTGTGAATATGCTGTCTAGTACACATTACTTCCAATCATTTATGAAATGGGGGGCTTTCTCCCAGTGGGGATAGGTGAGTGAATCAGTCTGACGGGAAGCCATCAACAACCTGACTATTCTGTGAGGTCTTCCTCGAGGAGGTCCAGGAACCAGCTCGGAGTCTTCCAATCTCTAGCTGCACCAGCCCCTGTGCACACTTGGGAGGACAAGAAGAGAGGTGAGAAACAGCATTCACATTCTAAATTATCATAGCAGAGCTTCCACTCATCTCTGCACCAAGAAATGTAAATGGGTGGTGAAAGCAAGAGGGGATAAAGGAAAATCAGTAATCCAAAAAAAACAAAACAAAACAAAACAAAAAACCCCACACAAAAATAACAAAAATTCATCAACTCCATGGTATTCACCTCATGACTTCATGACTTCTTTAACTATGGTAAGAGGATTACATTTTAATTCACCTCTTCCTTCTCCCTTCTGAAGAAAAGTATTCACAAGCAGTGAAATAATGATGAAAAAGTGGTGAATGGAGGACAGAAAAATTATAGAGATAATTTACAAATAACAAATTCCCTCATAAGTCATAACCCATAGCTGACTATACTAGGAAATCAGGATTTTAAAATAAACAAGGTTCATTTGTCTTTGCAAAAGCTTCCACAGCTATTTGTGAAACAGTGTGAGATGCAGCTGGTTACTGAATGGAAATTTACAAGAATTTTTATTAATAAGTTTCCTCCAAGGGAGGTTGTGTCCATGGGGCAGAGACACTTGGAAGGGAATTCTGAACCTAGCCTCTCTCCAACTTCGGTGAGAAACCGCGTCAGTGGTGGGAAAACCACTCAAGCAGATCCTTGCCATCCTGGACACCCTGCTTTACTTTTTCAAACTTCATTTGTGAAACGGGAATTGGTCTAGATAATCTTTAATGGTCCCTGAATCAATAAAAGCTGAATTTGGTACATTCATGACAATATAGCTTTAGAGAGAGAAGGATGAATTTTTTGACTCCAGGAGAACTTACCCCATCTAATGCATTTAGAGCATTTAGAGGGTAATCATGGGTACCTGGTTTCTCACAAGCAGAAAAAGTAGCTCAGAAATCCTCCAAGAGGTTTCTCGTCAGTCCTGTTAGTCAATATAACAGCTTTCTTGTAAAGCTATTTATGATGGGGTAAAATAATCAGAGATTAGCTCTCTCATGAAAACTAGAGTTAGCATAAAGTCAACCCATTTTATCACCAAGCTAGATTAGAACGGTTCCCTCTGGACTTCAGTTACACCAGCCGGGCCGACAGCAGCCTGAGGACTCACCTTGAGGACAGTGGCCACCGTCTCCTGTGAGGCATTTCTCATGTCCTCCCCATTCACAGATAAGATCTGATCTCCCTGAATCAGTCTCCTATCCAGGTCTGCAGCTCCACCTTTGACGATGTCAGAAATAAACACTCCACTTCCATTTCTGTGGATACCACCAAGCAGCAGGGAATGGCATGGTTTAGTACTCCTGAGTCAGTCTGCAATTACCGACATTCTATACAGTTTCACTAAATCCTAAAGCTTGGAATAAGGGTCCCCCCAAACCGTCTCATCTAGTAATATCCACTAACCTCCCACATGATAAACCTCAGAGTGCTTGCCCTTTAAATAGTTTATACCTATTTACGCTGCCTACTGTAATATTCATTTCTATCAGCCCGAGGGCATCATTTCTGCAAGAGGATAATCTTAAGTGAAATGAAATGGAAATTCACTTTAAAAAGTAGAGTTAAGTACTCTTAAAATATACAAGTTGTTTCCTTACTGATCAGCTCAATTATTAGCATCTGATCTGTTTCTAGTTTCTCACCCTTCCTATTCCTTCCATTATGGTTTTAATTATATTTACTTGTCTGATGAGTAAATAAAGGTAGGTTTCAAAGTTCAAGAGGGCAGAAAGTGGAGAAAGAGGTTGAAAAGTCTCCCTCTCACTTCTGTTCCCTAGCCCCCAAGTTCCTTTTCCAGAGGTAACCAGTATGTTACCTTTTTCTTGTGTATCTCCTAGATATATTCTGTGTATACATTAGCAAATGCATGTACGTACAGCGCATATGTGTGTGAACAGATATACACGCACATACTCTTCTCCAGAGTTTTTTCTTCCAGTTTGTTTTATCTTTTTCAATTGATACACCCTCGGATTGGCCTTTACGAGCACTTGGGGGTTCCTCACTGGTTTTTTTAGGGCTGTATACTATTCTACAGATGGTCTTCAATTTCATGATAAGTAAACTATTAATAAAGAAGACACAGGTTACTGTCATTCACTAGCTACAGCAAACAATGTGCAACGGATACTGTTGTGGAACGGCTAAGTCAAAGAATCACGAACATGAGAGCTTATGCGCCTGACCATTCACAATGGAAATTTCTGGGCTCAGGAGTGTGAATGTTCCTTACAAACTCAATTTGAAATACTAGCGCTGTAGAAAGAGTGTAGGAGACAATAAAGTAAAAGGAAACAATAAAGTAAAAAACCATGCCTCTACGTGGAATCTCCCCAGGCATGTGTATGTCACAAACAGCAAGCAAACTTCAATACGGGCTCTGTCAGGTGTGCAGTGAGTTTATTTAGAAATAGGAGTCTCCGCTTTTCTGATTTATAATGCATTTTCAGAGGATGATTTAATGGTGCTGAAGAATGAGACCACGACACCATGATACTTGGCACAAGGTCAATGCTCTCAAAAACTGTCTCCAATGTTTTTATTTTAATAATGGCTTGGATGGGGCATCTGGGTGGCTCAGTGGGTTAAGCTGCTGCCTTTGGCTCAGGTCATGATCTCAGGGTCCTGGGATCGAGCCCCGCATCAGGCTCTCTGCTCGGCAGGGAGCCTGCTTCCTCCTCTCTCTCTGCCTGCCTCTCTGCCTACTTGTGATCTGTCAAATAAATAAATAAATAAAAATTTTTTTAAAATGGCTTGGATGGCTGAAAAAAGTATCAGGCTAGCCATCAGAGATCTGTGAGGGCACAGGACATAATATATAAAAAAACAACTTCAGTCCTTCCTAAGAAGATGGTTGATAACCATTTAAGGCCATATTGGGGTGTCACCTGGAAACCCTGCAGCCCTGTTGGAATAAATACACACTAAATATTGAAAACCAGTAAACCATAAGAGCTGGAATTACAGTTTCACGATATTACTTACTTCTCTTATCTACTACTGTTATTCTATAATGCCCATCAAATGGATAAGCAGCACAGACTTCGAAAGAAAGGCCTAGCCAATGGGATCTACCTACATTTTTGTTGCAAGTTATTCTTTCGGGGACATCTTTCTTAATGAAAACTACGGTAATGAATAATTTACATTTGTCTCTCGAATACATCTACTCAGCTAATTTTTGAAATTCACTAACTAGCTGTAGGTAACATAGTAAGAAATTCACATGGTAATAATATCTTTTGATATCAACTGTTTCTTGGCTAGGGTGGCTTTAATTCACCCCATGCAAGCCTCAGAGCTAAGGGACTCCAAGGTGAAAAAAACTAAAAAAAAAAATGAATGAATGAATGAATTTGATAGAGACATAGCAAGAGAGGGAACACAAGGAGGGGAAAGGGAGAAAGCAGGCTTCCTGCTGACCAGGGAGACCGATGTGGGGCTCGACCCCAGGACCCTGGGATCACAACCCGAGTCGAAGGCAGACGCTTAACGACTGAGCCACCCAGGCGCCCCTGAAAAAACCCTTTTGATTCTGTTCTTATTCTATCTGGGAACAAATACAGTCTCTGTTGATTGGTTTTTTTTTTTTTTTTAAGATTTTTATTTATTTATTTGACAGACAGAGATTACAAGTAGGCAAGAGAGGCAGGCAGGGAGAGAGAGGAGGAAGCAGGCCCTCCTCGGAGCAGAGAGCCCGATGTGGGGCTCGATCCCAGGACCCTGGGATCATGACCTGAGCCTAAGGCAGAGGTTTTAACCCACTGAGCCACCCAGGTGCCCCTGGGTTTTGAGTTCTATCTTCATATGACACACTTTTCTTGGTTAAGATCTTGCTTGGAAACATGACTTAGGTCACTCTAATATTTACAAATAGGTTAGTTTTAGGAACCATACCTTTAGTTTACACAAGACTTTCTCTGCTGGTGTTCATAGGCTCCCTAGAGCTCTGGGGGGACAGGCCAATCTGTCCTAACTTGTATTTCCTTACCGTTTCCCAACGATGCTCAGACCCAGTCCTCGGCCTGCCTTTTTCTGCAGATCCACCGGGAAAATCTCCAAGTTCTCCTCATCCCTGTAGTGTGCCTCATCTCTATACACCACCAGTCGCACCTTCTGGGGGGTCTGCCTCAGGGCTGTGATGGCTTCTTCGTGGCCGGCATTCCTCAGGTCAATCCCATTAACCTGGAACAACGGGCATCTGAGATGGGCTGCTGACAGCAGAGGCCTCTATGCCTGCTCTGTCTGCTGAGCTCCTTAATCTAACCAGTGAAAAACCTCTAGAAATTTCCAGCCATTCCCGAGGCAACAAGGCAGTGGCTATTAGTAGTAGTAGCTGTTTCACATATAAGGGAGGTTGACTCTTATACTCTCCCCACCCCCAAAAAGGTTAGTACACACAATAATGCAATTCTGCATAGCTGTGAACTTTACTATGGGATCAACATGGTTGTGGAGGGAGGGCAAGAGGGAGCAGGAGGGGTGGAAGGGGCTAACTGGCTCATTTAACTGAGGTCAAAAGGGAAATAAACATTAGTGTTTGGTCAGCATTTTTAGACTCCACTTGCTTATTGAATTTGGCATCCTCACTCTTAATTGCAAACATCACAACTACTTTGGAATAAGTAGGAAGGAAATGAGAGACTTTTCACAGTGTCAAAAACCCCTCAGGTACACTCTTCTGAACCTGGATCCGAGTGAGCACAAACAGGACATGAGTTAGAGGCAAACTATCCTGGAAACAGCATTGAGGAAAGCCATTGCTCTGTTTCTGGCAAATCATGTGAATCTGGACAAGCCGTGTAACCTCTAAGACTCTGTTTCCTTGTCTGCTACACGGAGATCATGGCCAACTTACTTACTTACTTTACTTATTTATTTTAAGATTTTGTTCATTTATTTGAGAGAGCGTGAGTGAGAGAGCACACAAGAAGGGGGAGAGGGAGAAGGATAAGCAGACTCCCTGCTGAGCAGGGAGCCCGATGCGGGGCTCGATCCCAGGACTCTGGGATCTGTGCTGTGCTGAAGGCAGACTGAACCAACTGAGCCACCCAGGTGCCCCTTATTTTTTACTTAACAAATGTTTGTGTAGTGCTTGTGAATTAGCCCTTTATAAATATTTACTCATTTAATCCTTACACTAACTCCCTGAAATAGGTGCCATTACTATTTTACAGATGAGGAAAGTAAGGCATGGAGAGGCTAAGAGACTTGACCAAGGTTACACAGCAAGCAGACGGCGGAGTCACAGTCTGAACCCAGACTGTCTTCCCACCTTCAGCCTCTGTATTATTCTGCCTCAACTTCCTCTCAGAATGAGTTCCTGGAGCCCCTGCCACAGAGAGAATCAGGCAGTGCTGTGGATGAGTGGATTTAACACAAGGGAGAAATTGAGGAGCAGAACGGCGGAGGACTCAATGGGAGGGAGTCATGGGTCACCCCACCAAGGTCACAGCTAGGAAACGAGCCAACGGGAAGAATAGGCCCGGGTCATGGCCAGGGGAGTATAGCAGAGTGGAAGAGTGCCCTCATGATGCTGGTTCTCCTCCGCGTTCTAGTCCGTCCCTGTGTGTTCCGGGCCGGTCAGACCTGTCTCTGCTCCTCCATTCCTTCATCTGTCCAGTGAGGGACTGGTCTCAGGCTTCCCCAGTTCTGACATTCCAAAGATGAATGACTTGTGGCATGAAGAATGGTTACAGACAAGGGAGAAGAGAGCAATGAGCCCTTCCTGGAGAAGTTGAGTTTTGAGCTATTCTTTGAAGCTGATTCGGTGAACCAGAAAAATGTTTTTAAAGCCTAATTTTCAAGCTGTACCCTCCCCTCTCCCCCCCCCCCACCCCGTTCTGGTATATCTTGGGTCCGTGTCCTCACTTAGATTAATTACACCCGGCATGACAGTGGTTAGGGTTGCCTGGCTGGCTTGGTCAGCAGAGCACGTGACTCTTGATCTGAGGGTTTTGAGTTTAAGCTCCATGCTGGGCGTAGACCTTACTTAAAAAAAATTTTTTTTTAAAACCAAAAAACAGTGGTTAAGCATGGGTTTTGAATACAGATGGGCTTCAGTTTGAGCGCTCATTCTAACTTACTCTGTGAAACGTCAGATACATTACTTAAGCTTCAACTGTGTCCTGTATGAGTTGGAGACAATATCTACTTAGTGTTGTGAGGATTACCTGAAGTATACCCTCTAATGCCCTGGGCACAGGACTTGGCCCACAGTTCAGCCCAGCGTAAGTTACAAGTTGGGAATTTACAAGGGATTGAAGTAACCCGAGTCAGGACTGTTTTCTGCCAGCGCCAGCATCCACTGTTAACTTCAGGCCCATGCTGCCTTCTCAGTGTTCCAGAGGTAAATCCACAGAACAAAGGGAGAAAAACATTGCCTCTAGAAAATGTGGCCCGAGCGGATTATTTTCCCATATTCCAATAGATGGCGCACAAGACCACTTCTGTTAATCCACTGCACCATAGTACTTCCAGGGGTGGAAGGTAAAGTCTTCAGCCTCTAAAATACCTTTTCAAAAGGCCCTACCAAATTATACATCCAATAAGAAGCACTGTCATGAAACTAATATTATAAAAGCAATTTATGCTAAATTCAAGCATTAAGATGCTTGCTCAAATCCAAGTGATCTGCTCCAAGTTCATAGTTTTCATTTCCTCCTCTGCTTATCAAGAGGCACCACTAAATGCACCAGTAATCGTTAAGAGAAATACCGCTGTGTAGCTTCAATATTGTGGGGTGATGTATTGCCTTAAGTGCCTTACAGAAGCACTATATGCATTATTTAGAGCACTGATTATAGGAGTGGTAATAGCAGGGCTCCCTATTTGTGACAAAGAGCCATAGGAGGAGGCCCCAGTTGTCAACGGGAGAGTATCACGTTGCTTGGGTAGGACGAGGAAGTGGGTGAACCAGTGCTTTGGAAGGAAAGAATCACCAAACCAGGCAGCAGTTCCTTGCTATTTAAGTTCACAGGGAAAACCAGGCATTAGCCTTCTACTCTTTCTGTTCCCACTTCCACAAAAATAGAAGAGGATAATGGAGGTAAGGGTAGGGTTAGATGAGGGACTTTGTTTGTGTGTTTTAGAAAGATAGAGTGAACGTGCATGTGCATGCAGCGGTGGGGAAAGGCAAAGGGAGAGGGAAAGGGAGAATCTTAGGCAGGCACCACGTCAGTGTGGAGCCCAATGCAGGGCTCGATCTCACAACCCTGAGATTATGACTTGAGCTGAAATCAAGCCTGAAACTGAACAGACTGAGCCTCACTCCAGTGCCCTGAGGGACTGACTTTAAAAGCAGAATCAGAAAGAAGTCAGTCCATGCTAATTATAGAATCATTAATCTTGCCAAGCTAAAACATTACTGGACTATATCTTTGTAAGCAAAATCTGGTTTGTCCCAATTGTTTTTTAAAAAGATTTTATTTATTTATTTGACAGAGACACTGTGAGAGGGAACACAGGCAGGGGGAGTGGGAGAGGGAGAAGCAGGTTTCTCCGTGGAGCAAGAAGCCCGATGTGGGATGTGATCCCAGGACCCTGGGATCATAACCTGAGCCGAAGGTAGACACTTAACAACTGAGCCACCCAGGTGCCCCCCCATTTTTTTTTTTTTTAAGCAATCTCTATGCTTAACATGCCCACAAGCTAAGAGTAGTGTGCTCTACTGACTGAGCCAGCTGGGTGCCCCATGGCTTGTCCTAAGTTTAATATGAGGATAGAATTAAAGCCATGAAAGGCCAATGTGGAGTACTCATAAGCAGAAAGGTTACTGTCTGGAAAGCACTGGTGCAGAATTCTCTGGTTTCATGGTCTTGAAATACACCACCAAAGCTGGCCTGTCTTCTTAAGGCAAAGCTGCAGGCCACAGGCTGATTATGCTTCATTATGCATCTACACACATCAACCACAACTAGAACAAGTCCAAATGTGGGGCCTAAGCTGCTTAAAAGGAAACATGTTACTTGACCAAACAGCTATTTCTTAACTAAACACACCATATACTCTTGTACTGCTTGGGGAAAAAGAACAGCCTGTCCTGACCAATAAAAAAAAATAATAATAACAACTTTTTAGTTGACACAATGTTACATTATGTCCTTGTCATCTTTAATGAGAAGCGTAGACCATCAGTCCATATTGGGTAATATAATTCAGTTGGGTGCCAAGAAATGGTTTGCGTTTTCAATTTCTCCTTCCACTTAATTGCTTTCTTCATGTTAACCTGTCCTGAGTGTTTGCTTGTAGATGAGTATCCTTTATGGAAGACAGCAGCTACAGCTGCGCTCTATCCAATACAGAGTTTTAAAAAGTTTTTTATTGAGGTATAACATTAAGAAATAAAGTATATTTATTTATTTATTTTTTAAAAGATTTTATTTTATTTATTTGACAGACAGAGATCATAAGTAGGCAGAGAGGCAGGCAGAGAGAGAAAGGGGGAAGCAGGTTCCCTGCCGAGCAGAGAGCCCGACGCAGGGCTCGATCCCAGGACCCTGAGACCATGACCTGAGCCGAAGGCAGAGGTTTAACCCACTGAGCCACCCAGGTGCCCCGAAATAAAGTATATTTAAAGTGTACAATTTATACATGAATTTATGTCATTTAAACCTATACAACCATCACTGTAATCAAGGAAATACATATATTAGATTTAGTTTCAAGCGATTATTATAGAATCATTCGTGGGCTTACAGATCACACATGTATCTAGGCGTGTGTGCATCTGTACTCTTGAATATTCAATCTATTTATTTTACAAAGCCAATTATGATAATACCAGTTAATCAGAAAACCTAAAGAGGAAAAAAAAACCCTCAAAACTTCTGACCACTAAAAAACGGTGCTGTATGCTAAAGCAGTCAAGCCAATTCCCAAAGAGGTCTTGCTTATTTTTCTAACCTCATACACTTGTGCCTCAATGAATGTACTGGGAATATGTCCTAATCCAATGATGAAGCACAGTAAAAGTCTGCAGAGAAACCCTGAATTTAATTTGCAATGAGCCTGGCCTCTCCTTTAACTCCTTCTTGCCTATATTTTCTGCCCTTAATTATATCTGTGGTTTCATCTTGGGAGGCTGATTTGAACCACCAAAGGGAAAATAAAATTCTATGATGTCATTCATAATGTGCTATATTAAAGTTGCAAAGCAAAAATGCACATGCCTACCATAAAATGTTAACTATTCAATTAAATTCATCCAATGAAAGAAATAATGTTGCCTAAAGGTTTCACACCATCAAAAAAGCTCTTTCGTTCCACCTACCAGAATGCCTGGCATTGACCTGCCATTCATCCGTTCCCTAGTTCAGACAATGCCCTGCCTTGGCATTTTTTTTTTTTTAAGGCTTTAACGCCTTTGCTAATTGAGAGTCCATTTGAAAGAGGCAAACTAATCATTTTGACTTATTAATAAGTACCATGTACCTCCTAAAAGGAGAATATTCTACATTTTCATCAACTAGAAGACAAAAGAGGAAAGGCATGGATTGCCACTTTACTTAAAGATTTATTAGGAGTAAGAAAACAATACTTAAAACTGCAATAAAAGTCTTTAAAACATCAGGTGTGCATGTTTGTGCATATGTGTCTGTGTTTTGAGGAGAGAATTTAGATAGGTATGATGGAGGGGCAAAAAAGTAAAATTGCAACACTGTACACTCTCATTTGATAAGAGGATTATAGAGCTATTAGAACTATAGAACTTTCATTTTTAAAAAGTTTTCACAGATTTAGATAATATGCCATGATTTTGATGACAGTTATTCAACGTACATTAAAAAAAGAAAAAAGGTACACGTTCTGCTAAATGGGAGACAAATGAGGATAAAGTTAAGTACAAGGCAGTGAGTGAACAGACTTTGTAGATCAAGTTCAGTAAAGGAATTGTATTTGCTAGTATTTTTAAAAAAACTTTTATTTACTTATTTATATTAGTTAAAAAATTTTTTTAAAGATTTTTGTTTATTTGACAGAGAGACACAGCGAGAGAGGGAACACAAGCAGGGGCAGAGAGAGAGGGGAAAGCAGGCTTCCTGCTGGGCACAGAGCCCAATTCGGGGCTTGATCCCAGAATTCTGGGATCATGACCTGAGCCAAAGGCAGAGGCTTAAGGACTGAGCCACCCAGGTGCCCCCTAGTTTTCAAAAATTTTTATTTACTTTTTTAAGCAGGCTGGGAGGGACAGAGAGAAAATCTTAAACAGGAGCTGGCTTCATGCTCTTCGGGGAGCCTGAAGTGGGGCTGCATCTCAATCCTGAGATCATGACCGGAGCCAAAATCAAGAGTCAGACACTTAACCGACTGAGCCACCCAGGTGCCCCTGTATTTGCTAGTATTAAATAAAATTCATACTTCCCTACCTCTAATATCTGGTCACCAGCCCAAAGTCTTCCATCTCTGGCTGCTGCTCCTTCTTCGTAGACTTCGTGTATAACTATAGCGTCCTATAAAAAACAAATTCTTATTAATTTTCAACAACCATAAATGCTTCCTTACACAACCAAACTATACGCAGCAACCCATAATTTGCTCTTCGCTAATAATGTCATATTTTATTTGACCTAAAAGTAAACAAAACACGCAGTTACGATATATTCAGAGGAATCATTAATTTTTCCTAGGTTTATTATTTCATTCCTTTAGGACTGGCTTTGCCTAATATTTCAAGTTAAATTTCCCCCATGTGTTTTACTGTTAACCTGTACATTGCTGCTGTGTATGAACTTGAGGTGAACTATGTGTCCTTCTTATTTACATTTTACGGTATATTTTGAGACACGGTTTCAGGTATTTATTAGTATTCAAGGATTTGGCATAAATGTGTGGCCTGATGCAGGGGGTCTGCAGGCCTCATTACTCAGGCAATGAAAGAAAAGAACTGAAGTGGAATGAAATGACCCTGGAGGACGAAGCTTGGAGGAGGAGAAAGGGCGTTCATGGACCCCCGTGTCAGACAGCTGAGGTTCAAATTCTGACCTGCCGCTGGTGTGTGACTCTGGGCAAATTAACTCCCGAACTTCGCATTCTCAGCCACAGAATCAGGACACTATCAAAGGTAGGGAAGTGTCAGCTGATGAACACAGATCATGGTTAGTGAATTCAAAAGATTCCTATCTTTTCAAATTAATAACCTTACATTTTTTATTATAAAAATAACACATGTAAAGGACTCAAGCAAAACCACGGGGTGTAGTAAACTATGGAAGAGACCGCCTCCCTCCCCTGCCCCTCAGTCCCACGCCCCAGAGACAATCCCCACCAGCAGTTTCCTAAAGACCCTGTGGCAGTTCACACCTGTACACCCATATACTGATATTGTATATATACAGGTTTTGGTGAGACTATTTAAAAAATATTCATTGAATATGTTCATACAACTTTTCCCCCTTGTGTTGAGCATACAGGGGATTAAAAAAAATCATTTATTTATTTATTTTGGGGGGAGGGAGAGAGAGAGAGAGAGAGAGAGAAAGCATGAGCGGGAAGGGCAGAGGGAGAGGGAACCTGACGTAGGGCTTGATCTGACAACCCTGACGTCATGACCCTGAGGTCCTGAGCTGTGCCGAAACCGAGAATTGGATGCTAAACTGACTGGTCTACCCAGGCACCCCACACGTAGGGGATTTTTATGAAGCCAAAAACTGAACCAGAAGTCATTGGTTCTTTCTGTTGTTTATCAAACCGAGGGGCACTGAAAAGACGATGCTTGGAGGATCATACCAGGTGTCTTGGAGGGCTGCTGGGAGAGGAAAAGAGCTTCTGGGTGGAGACTAGAAACAGATCTGTGGGTCCCATGAGTGTGGATTTGAGCCCTGCACTGCCCAGTGTCCCCCCCATTCCCCACACGCTCCCCCCTCACCCCTACCAGCACACACGCTGGTTCCAAGACCTTGCAAGCAGTGGTCAAGGAGGGAGACTCAAGGCATAGTGGATCCTACCTTGAAAGAAGTTCTGTGTCCCAAGCATTGGGGCTTGGAAGCAGCAGGATTTCTTGACTTGCGATCATAAAGGTCTGGGTAAGAGAGGGCTTAATGATCACCGGGAGGACTGATGATAATGACCAGGGGCCTACCAGTGACATCTGGGAGCTTTGTAAAGAAACCAGAACTCAAGAGTTTCAGAGGCCTCCAAAATGACTGAGGTTGATTCTGCCTTAGTCCAGAAATATGGAGCCTCAGAATCAGAATTAAATTGACAAGAAGTCAACGTAAAGAAATATTTCTTGCAAAAATAAAACAAATAAGATTGAGAAGACCCAAACCAAATCTTTCTTTTTTTTTTTAATTTTTAAAAATTTACTTGAGGGAGCGAGTGAGTGCACAAACAGGGGGAGGGGCAGAGGCAGAGGGAGAAGCAGGCTCCCCACTGAGCAGGGAGCCCGATGTGGGGCTTGATCCCAGGACCTTAGGATCATGATCTGAGCTGAAGGCAGATGCTTAACCGACCCAGGTGTTCCCCAAATCTACTTTCTTCTTCTTCTTCTTCTTTTTTTTTTTTTGAAGATTTTATTTATTTATTTGACAGAGAGAGAGAGAGAGAGAGATCACAAGTAGGCAGAGAGGCAGGCGGGGGTGGGGGGAAGCAGGCTCCCTGCCAAGCAGAGAGCCCGATGTGGGGCTTGATCCCAAGACCCTGGGATCATGACCTGAGCCGAAGGCAGAGGTTTTAACCCGAGCCACCCAGGCGCCCCCTAAATAAAATCTTTAAAAGAAAGATTTGATTTAGTTATTTGAGGAGAGAGAATGAGAGCAAGCAAGCATGAGAGGGGTAAGGTCAGAGGGAGAAGCAGACCCCTTGCTGAGCAGGGAGCCCGATGAGGGACTCGATTCTGGGACTCCAGGATCATGACCTGAGCTGAAGGCAGTCGCTTGGCCAACTGAGCCACCCAGGCACCCCAATAAAAAGAGAAATATATTGTTTCTCATATACCAAACTCACGGCCGATGATCTGTCTGGTCCTTGAGTCTGTGTGGACAAACTGCTCATTTATTCCTTCCCTTGACTACCGCTGTGATTTCTCTTAAAGTTATCAATGAAAATACAAGAACACATGAGACACACTGAACTTTCAATAGAAAAAAGTCACATTTCTTACAATGTGCCTGTGTGCTGACGTGTGCTGTGATGTTATGTTCTGGACAGCTGTATCAACTGGGTGTGCTAGAGGCGAGAAGTGGGGCCAACAGCTAAACTAGAAATGCAGGCTGGTGAACTGGAGAGAAAAATGAATTTGTTTTTCAAAACTTACATACTTCATGAGGAGGGACAGAATAATATTTTTTTAAAAAGATACTGCACTGAGGTATTTTAGGCAGCTATTTGACAAGGCAACGTGAAAATTTTCTTTCTTTCTATTTTGAAACAATTGTGATTGGATGAAATAATGGGTCATTAATGAAAGGCTGCCCTTTATTGTTTAAAATAAAAAATCTGGAGTTGATTATACATGTGATTCTTCTCTCCTCAGCGTATATCCTCTTAAATGTTAACGCTCTTGAGCTATTCACGCAAAACTGCTTGTTGGCACAGTTTTGAGTGGCTCCTCTCCCACTCCTCTCTCCACATATTTAAATAACATTCCTTCACCCTAGAATACTTCAGTGACTCTGTCTACCAATATCAATGATGACTTCTAAAACTCATCTATTCTAGAAGCAGCGTATTCATCATTTCCCTGTGGGTGGGTTGCTGGCTTACACGGAGGAGAGACTTAGATAAATGATTATGAGCTAGGTGTCTGAAGTCAGATTTCTTAGTTCAAATCCTGGCCCTGCTACTTCTGGCCATCGGGCTTGGGAAGACTGTTAACCCCTCCAGGCCTTAGCTTCCTCATGTTTTTATGGTTTTAACAATATTATCTACACATAAAGCTTTATGTACAGTGCCAGCACATAGTAAGGAAGTGAGAACATCTCATTATATTTAATGCCTCCGTGCCAAAGTTGGCGCATGCTTCCCATTCGTGCCACTCAATCCTCATAACAAGGAAGCAAGAGCAGTATTATTGGTCTCATTTACAGTTCCGGGTGTGGAGGCTCAGAAGGATTCAGACTTGACCAGGTCTTTGCCGCTTCTAAGTAGGAAAGATCAAATTCCAACTTGGGACTGTTTAACACCAAAGCCTGTGTTCCTACCACTACTGCAAGCGTCTCATCTGTTTTGAATATTTTATTTTGCACTTGCATAAAAGCTAACTTGGGATTTTCCATATGGCATCAATTCTGTTGAATTATTGTCTCCTCAACTCCACAGCAAAACCCTTAAGGGCATGAGCTGATCATTTTATAGAGAGTGAACAAAAAGACAACTGTGGAAGTGAAAATTGAAGCCTTTGGCTTAATGAGGTGTGGTGATGATCTATGGACCTCACTTGCTAGTGCTAGTACCTGGTTAGGGGGTTTGCACCATACAAAGCATGATGGGTAAGCCCCCTCCCCAATCCAACACGGAGCCTCGCTCCTAATTCTGTTTGTTATTCTTGTCTCTTTCCTTCCTTTCTTTTTTTTTTCCCCCATCCTCTTTCTGCTTACCCAGATTATTCACTGAACGATTCTTTCTATAGGAGCACATATAAAAGAAAATTACATACGCTGCATTGATGCATTGATGTTTGAAATAAAGTTTTTCAGTCCGAAAAAAACAGATTAATTTCTCCTAATGGCAGACTTAAGAATCATTTACAGATGACCAAGACTGACATATAATAAAAAACTAATATTTTATTATAAGAGAATAATATTTTTATTATAAGAGAAGTTTACGTAAAATGGTCTGTTTATTTACTGCCTGAAACAAGACCAACAATTACACTCTGGCCACTCTACTTTACTCATTTGACTGACCAACTCTGGAGTCAGGGAAGAATTTCATCAGTGAGCTGGGGAATCTTTCAAATGTTGGGTTTTCCCTAATCAGAAGGGTTAGACAGGATTTTAGAGACATAGGAAAAGTCTTCTGCTTAAAAACTTTCCTCTCATCAGTTTCTGTCTGAAACATGTTTAACTGGAGGAAATTCCTTTATTCCATTCATTAGGGATAACATTAAAAAAAATAGACACCCAGAAAGAAGCACCTGGCAAGTAAATTTAACATACTGTTTCAGGGACTACTGTCTTAATGTCTCCATTCTTTTTTATTTTTTTTTAAAGATTTTTAATTATTTATTTGGCAGAGAGAGTGAGTGAGACAGCAGGCATGCACAATCAGGGGAAGTGGCAGGCAGAGAGAGAGAGAGAGAAGTAGACTCCATGCTGAGCAGGGAGCCCAAAGTGGGGCTCGATCCCATGACCCTGGGATTGTGACCTGAGCAGAAGGCAGATGTTTAACCAGCTGAGCCACCCAGGTGTTCCTTGGTATCTTCATTCTTAAAAGAAAAAGTATTTTTTAAATATAGATAATATACATACATCATACTAGATGGAGAAAACTGAAGGTGGTTTTTTTTTTTTAAAGATTTTATTTTTGTATTTGACAGAGATCACAAGTAGACAGAGAGGCAGGCAGAGAGAGAGAGGTTCTCTGCTGAGCAGAGACCCCTACGAGGGGCTCGATCCCAGGACCCTGGGACCATGACCCAAGCCGAAGGCAGAGGTTTTAACCCACTGCGCCACCGAGGTGCCCCAAAACTGAAGTTTTGCGTACTAGACTCAAAACTGAAAAGTTTCTCTGTAGCACCTGTCCCTCAGCCACCATATTTCCCTAATTAGAAACAAACAGTTTTAAGTTTCTTATGTACTTTTATAGAGATAGGCTATATATCTATATTTGGAAAGTACAAAGTCGCCAAAGGCTGGAAGGTCATGGTCTCTCTTATCTGCTACCTCTTTTGTTTCATGAAATTCTACTTGAGACAGCCAAGTGCCACGTCTTCTATGAAACTTCTTCTGACTCTCTCCCCCTGGAAAGGCTGATCAATCTCCCTGTGGGTCACTACTGTATTTCCTAGTATTATTGGACTTATCACAGTGTCACAACTACGTCCTAGTCTTAGTAGAACCCTTCCAACTCCTCTTTGTACCGTGGTGCTGAGACCAGAGTAGGCACCGAGTAAATGTTTGCTAAATGATTATCAAGAAATTGGTTGGGATAGAAAGAGGATCAAAATGACCCAGAAAGAGGAGGCCGCCAAGGTATGTCATAATCTTATCCTAATCCAACCAACCTTCTCTCTCTCTTGTTCTTTTTTAAAATCCCAATCCAGGGCGCCTGGGTGGCTCAGTGGCTTAAGCCACTGCTTTCGGCTCAGGTCATGATCCCAGTGTCCTGGGATCAAGTCCTGCATCGGGCTCTCTGCTCAGCGGGAAGCCTGCTTCTCCCCCCACCCTCTCTGCCTGCCTCTCTGCCTACTTGTGATCTCTGTGTCTGTCAAATAAATAAATAAAATCTTAAAAAAAAAAAAAACAAAAACAAAATCCCAACCCAGCTTCTAATGGCAAAATATTAGTGATACACAACTAAAATGTCCTTCATGTGAATTTCCAGGGGATTTACTTTAGCTCCAAGAGTTTTGTGTTTGTTTTTTTTTTAAGAGAGAGGGAGGGGCAGTGGGAGAGAGAGAATCTCAAGCAGACTCTGCACTGTGTGCAGAGCCCGACATGGGGCTCAATCTCACACACTGAGATCACGACCCGAGCCGAAATCAAGAGTTGGATGCTTAACCAGCTGACTGAGCCACACAGGTGACCCTCAAAGAGCAATTTAAAGAGGCAAGGGTGAGGGACTTAATTATCACTGAGCCCAACGAAAATCACAAACTCCTCCAATGGGATTTCAACTCTGCACTGCTGTTCAAGAATTTCACAATGGGAGGGGGGCGGCTGGATGGCTCAGTTGTTAAACGCCTGCCTTCAGCTCAGGTCATGATCCCAGGGTCCTGGGATCGAGCCCCACATCAGGCTCCCTGCCTGGCTCCGTTTCCCACTCCCCCTGCTTGTGTTCCCTCTCTCGCTATGTCTCTCTCTGTCAAATAAATAAATAAAATCTTAAAAAAAAAAAAAGAATTTCACAACAGGCAGTAACGGACCCTTAGAGTCAAAGTCATCGGACACTTCAGCCCATCTGCCATCACTTTACTGTTCAAACTGCCAACAAGTAGGCAGAGCAACTCATCAACATACCAATACTCAGCAAATGGCAATTTTATTTTTGTCACCACAGGCCCAGAACCCTTGAAGAAGCTATGTGTTAGGAAAAGCAACTGTGGGTATCCGTAAGCACTCCTGGGTGCGTGAACTCTTCCCCAGAATGAGATTTTATACATTCCTAGATATTCAGTGGATTGTTTCAGTAAGCATTTCAGAGCAAAAGTTTGATAAAGAATTATGTTGTAGATATTCCTACTGGACCATGTATATACGGCTTAATTTTACTGCTTGTAGGCATGCTTTACCTAATTCGATCACTCTAGAATTAAACCCAATCTTTGCCATACTTATAAAGCCCCCACCCCCATTCTCCTCAAAAAAATCCCAAGGGACATTTTAACTACAGAAAAAATTCACATGAAATTTCACATTTACGGGGAAAACATATTACCAGGGATCCCCAAAGAGTGTTATGTCTCATTTCCCTGCTTTATGGGAAAAATCCCTCCTAATATGAAAGACCCATGAGGACCAAAGAAGTATTAAAAAGATTGTGTATAAAATGGACATTGTTTTTTGTCTGGAAGAAACCATGGTTCAGATCTGTGGTCTTAGAGGAGTAATGCTTCTTTTAAACATCATTTAATAGAGTTCCCCTCTGAGGCCGTTGCTGTTCAGAAATGATACAGACGTGTCTTCTATACAGTAGATGAGTTTCCCAGCAGGAAGGCCAAACCAATGAGGGGTGATAATATTGTGGGGGTAGTAAAATGCTCGGTACAATGCTGTGCAAATCAAAACAACGTTCACCTCTACACCGAAAACCACATGGACAGGTATTAAGTTACTGATTTGGGATGTCTACTGCTGTTAGAGAGTTTAAAAGGAAAAGAAAAGTTTAAACTGCAAAAGAATATTTCACTCTGAACAAAGTTGACTCTACTTATGTAAGTAAAGGGTTGAGTGTCTTTAGAACATGATGCTTTTCTGTCTCAAACCCTTTGCACAGATTCTTTGGGTGAGGGGAGAATAAAACCCAAGGAAACCAAAAAACCAAGTTTCCCTATTATATTTTAATCACATAGATAAATTACATTAGAATGTGATTTGGAAAAAAGGGGGGCAGTATGGTGTGGAAGAAAGAGAGAAGGACCCAGGACTGGGAGTGAAAGGAGATAATTTTTCTCATAGCTCTGACTGGCCAATTTTGCAAGTGGTTCTACATAAACTGCTTGGTTCATGACACTTATCAGTGCTGCACAGAGCTGAAATACATGGTTTCTAAAGTCATTCCACCTCTAAAACTTTAGGCCTCTGTGAACTCATACATAGCACAAAGTGGAGGAAGCCACTGTTTTATGCAGACACAAAGACCCTACCTAAGAATTATAAGACCTCCTTCTAAATGGCAGACCAGAAGAATCCCAACTCTTACACGCTTAGAGAGATCGGAGTCTGGGGACTTGGTGGGGGGGGGGGGGCTGGCTCTTCTATTAGTTATCTTTTGCTGCAAAACTTAGTGGCTTAAAACAAAAACTAACCACCTGTTTGCCTATGATTCCGTGGGCTCAGGGGCAAGTCTGCTGTCTGCTGTCTCAGCTGGGTTCACGTGGGTTTGTAGTCAGGTTGGCGGGGGGCTCTGCCGGGATAGCGAGGCCCCTCTCTCCCAAAGCACTCTTTCCAAGGTGTGTTATCCTCCAGGAGGCCTCTCCAGGCCAGGCTTGTCTGCAAGGCAGCAGTCTTTCAGGAGGACAAGACCTACACCGTAAGGCCTTGAGGCTAAGCCTTGGAGGTCATTCAATGTTACTTCCACTACTCCTCGTCAAAGCAAGTCAACTGGCCAGCTCAGATTCAAGGAAACTGTAAAGAGCTGCACAAAAATTTATGATCAATTTTAACCTCCTACAAACTCTATCAGGTCTGCCAGAGGAATTTTCCAGCCTGTAAACAATGGAAGGCAGCGACGTACAGTGGGAATACTGGCTATGGCCACATAAACCTGTGTTCAGAGTTGAGTTCTGCCACTTATCATGGCTTTGTGATGCCTCTATTAAGGTATTTAACCTCACCAAAACAGTGTTCCCATCTCTGTCAAATGGAATGAACCCTACCTTTTAGGGTTTGAGGATGAAATGAGATTATGTATATAATGTCAAGCAAAGTGTCGGCCAAACAGATGTTGAATAATTGCTAATGGGGACTCCCAACACATACATATCTAAGGTTGAAAGGGGCCTACATGGGACATGAAGAAAAGAATGTATGCCAGAGTGGTCAAAATTCACCATTCTAAGGATGAATGACACCAGTCTCAGTTCATTTTTCAATTTCTATTTTTCCCATAATTTATGGTGAACCAAGAATACAACAGATTGCTCCTTTTTCTTTTTTTCCTTTTTTAAAAGACTGTATTTTTAAGTAATGTCTACACCCAACGTGGGACTTGAACTTACAACACTGAAATCAACAGTTGTGTGCTCTACCAACGGAGCCAGCCAGGGGCCCCCTGACTGCTTCTTTTCAAGAAAGATTATGCTACAGTATATTTTAGGTTCTTCTTTTGTTTTCTTTTTTTCTTTTCTCTCTCTCTCTCTCTTTCTTTCTCAGAGGGAGAAAAAGAGGGGCAGGGCAGAGGGACAGGGAGAGAGAATCTTAAGCAGGCTCCAAGCCCAGTGCAGAGCCCAACCTGTGGCTTGATCTTACAGCCCTGAAATCATGACCTGAGGTGAAATCAAGAGTCATAATGGACACTTAACTGACTGAGCCACCCAGGTGCCCTTTCAGGTTATGCTTTCTGAAGTCATGGGCTGCTCAGGGCTAAGGCCAAGGGACCAATTGAATGCAAACAAGGTCTAAGCCAGACCGCAAAAGTTCTGTTACCAGGTATTTTGATTTTTTTGTTTTCATTAAGTATAGTTGGTCTTCACTATTTATGGATTCCGTATTTGCAAATTCACTCATTCCCCCAAAATCAATGTTCCTGGTGCATTCATAGTCATTTGTGGACATGGGCAAAGAGGTGAAAAATTTCAGTTGCCTGATTCACTTATTCCCAGCATAAGTAGAACAAGGTGACATTTTGCCTTTATATTTCAGCTCTTATATTGTGAACAAGCATCTTTTTTGTGGTCTTTTTAGTGCCACATGTTTTGTATTTTTATGCTTTTTGTTTGTGTTTTGCTGTTTAAAACACCTCCCAAGTACAAGACTGAAGTGTTGTCTTATGTTTCTAAGCAGGAGAAGGCTGTGATCTGCCATATGGAAAAAATACATGTGTTAGATAACTTTTGTTCATTTATAAATTTATGAATGTGTTGCTGGCCATGAGTTCAATGTTAATGAATCAATAAAAGATATTAAAATAACCTATCTTTAAAAAGTAACACACAGGGCACCTGGGTGGCTCAGTTGGTTAAGCCTCTGCCTTCAGCTCAGGTCATGATCTCAGGGTCCTGGGATCCAGCCCCACATCAGGCTCTCTGCTCAGCAGAAGAGCCTGCTTCCCCCTATCTCTCTGCCTGCCTCTCTGCCTACTTGTGATCTCTCTTTCTGTCAAATAAATAACTAAAATCTTAAAAAAAAAAAAAAGTAACACACGTAAAACAAGGTTATTTATTTATTGACTGTCAAAATGTTCTGACCAGAGGAATCCATCCCTGGAAGTAATGGTTCAGTATTCACTAACTCAGTGTTTGCTATGACTTTATAGAACACAATTACCATGAATAAGAAAAACTGACTGTACTTCCTACTGCTGCTTTGCCCTGGTGATACTTTCCTATAACACAGCTGGGAAGTCTAACATGAAAGGTCATACAGGTAGAAACGCAAACATGGGCTATCTATGGAAGGACTCCTGTCAACAAAGGCAGGTCTCTGTTTTCCCTGCTATCATGGGCCAGTAGGTTGATTAGCCCAAGGATGGAAGACTGAATGCATTTTTCTCGCTATAGTATGTGTTATTATGCTTACATTCCATGTGTTTTGTAGATCTATGTATTTTTGAACCCATTACAAAGGTAAAGGGCAAATAATATTCAAGACAAGTTGCAAAGATGCTAATCTTCCCCACCTTCAAGCCCTCTGCTTTGATGCAAAGGTATCTGGCATACCCTCACTGATTCATAAGAAGCAAGACGTTAAGAGATTACTTTCAGAGGTCCCTGGGTGGCTCAGTCGGTTAAGTGTCTGCCTTTAGCTTGGGTCATGGTCCTGGGATCAAGCCCCACATCGGGATCCTTGCTCCATGTGGAGCCTGCTTCTCCCTCTCCCTCTGCCTGTTGCTTCCCCTGCTCGTGCTCTCTCTCTCTCTGTGTCAAGTAAATAAATAAAATATTTTTTAAAAATGTTGTGGATGAATGCCACTGAAATAATATCTTTGACTAAATAACCCACAGTGGTTATGGTTACACATATATATAAAATTTTTTTATATCTATAAATATAAATATAAATTTATATGTTATATAACATTTATATATTACACTCATTTATATATAAATAGTATATGTACTTATATACAAATAATATAAATATAAATTATATATTATTAAATATAAATTAATTATAATACATAATATATAGAAAACATAATATAAAAATAATAAATTAAATTATATAGATAGATAGATATAGATTACTTTCAATATCTTGTAAGGACACACAGGACTTGAGGCAGAATGTTGCCAATAAATGCCATATTTATTCTAAGATGACTTTTTTCTCATCTTACTTTGTTAAGATTTTACTTATTTGAGAGAAAGAGAAAGTGAGAATGTGAGCACAAGCAGGAGTAGCAGGCAGAGCGAGAGGTAGAAGCAGGCTCCCTACTGAGCAAGGAGCCCAATGTGGGACTCACTCCCAGGACCCTGGGATCATGCCCTGATCTGAAAGGCAGAGGTTAACGACTGAGCCACCCAGGTGCCCCTCTCCTTTTTTTTTAATTTCATAATTTGGATGAATCTCAGAATCAAGTGTACATTCAATATACACTTTTCTACCACGGACACGATAAAATATTAGTGCTTTAGAAGAAGTACAATATTTGTCAAACTGATACAGTTTTGCTTGTCAACTTCATAGGCTGAATAATTGTTTCTGTTCAGAAAACCTGAAGAAGCCACAACTATACAAGGGGAGTCAACAAGAGTCAAAAGAACTTATACTTCGAACCATACTTTGTGAAATCTGGATACTCTAATAAATTAGTGTTCACTACACAGATTTTCTATGAATCTCAAAACATGGTCTTCAACTAATCCCCATAAAACTCTGCTACAAAAGGAACAAAGGCTGAGTCTCTATATCTTAGTCTCAATTTATTCACTTATTCTAATATGCTTTGGGTAGAGTATGAAGATTCATACCTACCAAACTCTCTAAGAGAAAGAAAATGGACCACAATGGTGGTCACCCACTATTTTGAAATGCTGAAATTTTCTTGGGTAATAAACCATAGGTAACATAAATGATTGTTAAACCAGCAACACTAGTGGCTCTTGATTAAAAGTATGGATTAAATGATCAGTTACACAGGAAACAGTAACAGTAATGTGTGTGTGTGTGTGTGTGTGTGTGTGTGTGTTAGAGCAATGGAGTATATAAGCTATCCTAAAACTCAAGCTCAGGGATTGCAAACTTTTGCACACTATAGGTAACTAAAATGCGGAATGAAAATCACAGCAATGAAACAGCTAATATAAGAATTGCAATGAATATATAAAAAGTTTCACATTTTAAGACACTGAAAAGCTTTCCCCTCTCAAACTCAGAAAAGAAGCTGTTTTATATTTACTTAAAATGGAGTTCCCTTGCCAAGACTGACTTAGCAAAAGGTTGATACTCACCAACATTAATATAATTTTTCATATTTAAATATAGATTTATTTTAAGGAAATGGGATAATATTTGCATTATATTTTATAAGTCCCTATAGTTCCATCTGGTCCTTATTTATCTAAACTTTACTCAGCTTGCATAATATTTTTGCTTACAGTCATATTCTTTAAGATCAGAAATGCCCAAATCTGGAAATTCAGAGGTACTATTCGTTAACATTCTTTCAGTGTGATTCATAGACTTTTTGCAAACTCTGCTTTGATTTTAAAATAAAACTAAGGTAATAAGATGTTTTGTGTAAAAATATATGACTTAAGCAATAATGATAAAAGGAGCCTGGCTTTGGGGGATTACACGCCAGCAAACCACACTCCTCATGAAACAGACCGTGCAAAGTTCATTTGAAGGGGAATAGCAAAATAAAACACTTAATCAAATGTAAAAAAGTTTTCTATTCTGCTTACTTTTAAAAAAAATACCTAGTGGTTTAAATTGCTATAGTTTCACATTTAAATGGTCAAAAGCAGTAACCGCTAAACAATAGCATGCAACATGGTGAATCAGGATTATGTGAGGTCACTGCAGAGCTGGACACATGGTTAGAGCTAAAAGACCGATATTTTTCACTTCAGTTTCTAGATGGATGACTTTACCACACAGTATCCAAATGTGATAGTCCTTCTACCTCGATGCTTCTTGCTAATGTACCTCTCCCATTTATAGAATGTCTGTCTAATGACACTGAATTAAATTGGTACTAGATCAGGTGGTGAAAAAAATACTTATGTGAACCATGGAGAGAAATCAGATTTGTGATCTGACATTCCCAGGCCTTCTAAATATTCCAAGTATCGGGACGCCTGGGTGGCTCAGTCGGTTAAGCTGCTGCCTTCAGCTCAGGCTATGATCCCAGGGTCCTGGGATTGAGTCCTGCATCAGGCTCCTTGCTCCGCAGGGAGCCTGCTTCTCTCTCTACCTCTGCCTGCCATTCTGCTTGTGCGTGCTCTCTCTCTCTGACAAATAAATACATAAATAAAATCTTAAGGGGCGCCTGGGTGGCTCAGTTGGTTAAGCGACTGCCTTCAGCTTGGGTCACGATCCTGGAGTCACAGGATCGAGTCCCACATTGGGCTCCCAGCTCCACGGGGAGTCTGCTTCTCCCTCTGACCTTCTCGCCTCTCATGCTCTCTCTCACTCTCTCTCTCTCTCTCAAATAAATAAATAAAATCTTTCAAAAAAAAATCTTAAAAAAAATATCCTGAGTATCTAAATTTTACAATCTACCCTGGGCATTCACTGACCTTAATTACAAAACGATGGTACCGAGAATATAAAGACAAAATAAATGCCTTAGGCTAATTGTTTTCCTCTTACAAAGAGACAAGCTTATCTTCAGCCCAGAGGAACCACACAAGTGTAACAACAAGGGCTTATATTCATAAATTTAACCTTTCCAAAAGTGATAACAATGACTAGCTCCCATAAAACAAAACTAAACAATAATTAAGCCTTATTTTCTAGTTCAAAAAACTCGAAGACATTTTAAGAAATTTGTGAGATGAGAATATAAAGAGAGAATTTCCTTAGACTGCCATAACCTTGAGAAAGAGAATTATCAATGTAAATGTTCCTGCTTGATTAAAAAATAAAGCCTAATAATAATACCCTTGCAAATGCCTGCATTTGTCAAAATACTTCTCGAGATTCAGCACTGTAATCATTACATAGTTCATTCCACCTTTGCCCAACTGATGTTTAGAAAATCCTTCCTTATGAAAACGTGAAATCTGTTTTTCACCAAGCCCCTTGGAAGAACCTGTTGTTATCCCTCATTCACAGAATGATAGCCTTACATGTTTGCAGAGAGTTGTCATTGTCCCCTCTGATCTTCTTTTCCCAACTCTACTCAGTTCTTCCTTGCCATGATGTGGTTTCAACAATGTCCTTGTCGACCACGTCATCATACCCAGAAACGAACAGAATACTCTAGCTACAGTTAAAACGGATCAGGGAAGCACTCCAGACACATCTAATAGCACGTGCAAAAGCCTCGAAAGGAATGGAAGGAGGCCAGCCTGGCCGGAGCCCGGAGTGGCTCACAGAGGCTAGACAGTCCTATTTCTACGTGGGCAAGGCACTATAAGGTGGCATTAAAGGTACAAAATACATAAAACGGGGCTGTTCTCAAGATACTCAGCGTCTGGTGGGTGAGATGAATAACTCCCTTGTACAGGTGAAGGTCTATGGCATACTGTGGTAGCCCTAGAAAAGGAGCCCAGTCATGTGGCTTTGGAATTGGGTCATCTGATTAACCTCAACTGGACCACCTGCTAGCATTAGGTCCTTGGAGAAGTTACCTAACTTGCCTGCATCTCCATTTCCTCATCTGTTAAATGGGGATAATACTGCTCCCTCTTCTATAGGGTTCTTGTGAGAATTAAGTAAGAGGATACATATAAATTACATATTAAGGAGAGTATCAAATCACTTTTTAAAAGTGTGATGCTGACAAATATTTAAATATGCAGAAACAAAGTCTTGTTTCTCAGTGTGCAGCCGATGTATCAAAGACAGACATATGGGGGCACCTGGGTGGCTCAGTGGGTTAAAGCCTCTGCCTTCAGCTCAGGTCATGATCCCAGGGTCCTGGGATCGAGTCCCACATCAGGCTCTCTGCTCCGTGGAGAGCCTGCTTCCTCCTCTCTCTCTGCGTGCCTCTGCCTACTTGTAATCTCTGTCTGTCAAATAAATATATAAAATCTTAAAAAAAACAGACAGACATATGAAGGGAGCTGAGGATATATTTTAATATAAATGTTTAACAATAATCAATAGTAGCTGAACTCATGGGGTGCCTGGGTGGCTCAGTTAGTTGAGCATTTGCCTTTGACTCCGGCCATGATCCCAGGGTCCTGGGATTGAGCCCCACGTTGGGCTCCCTGCTTCTCTGTCTGCCCCTCCCCCAACTCCTGCTTGTGCTCTCTCAAATAAATAAGTAAAATCTTTAAAAAAAATAACGACTGAATTCAGTATACAGGTATTGGAAAAAGTATTTTATATTCTTTACCTTATTAATCCACATACCAACCTTAAGAGGTGGATTTTGTTGTCACTCCACAAACGAAGCAGATTTAACCTAGAAGGGTTAAGTTGCTTGTCCAAGGCCCTACAGTTAGAGATCTGGGATTCAGATGCCATGGAATCAGCGTCATTACTCAGCTTATTAGATCTGATATGACACATTGTCTACAGTCTGGGACCTCTGGCATGGTAACCAGAGAAAGGAAAATGCACAGAGTGAGGGTCCTAGAGAAACTTTCATCATTCTTTCTGCACTTCACTTGTTCGATCCCAAGAAGAGTCCAAGTCTGCCAATACTCTGAGATAAAAGATTTGTTCTTCTTTCTCTTCTCTAGAATTCCCAAGGCTGACCATAAAATAACCCCAACAAAATGACACTGAAGAACTACGTTTTACTTCTGAGGACACTAGAGATAAAACTTCTCATCAGCAAGCAAACATTTCAGAGAAGGGAGGGATTTAAGGATTCAGGGAGAGGCTTAGGAAATATGTGGTGAGCATAAAAGGTAAGAGTCCTCAGTCTTTCATTTGGCAGAATATGTCAAGTCTTCTGAATTGCAAGATTTCATGCAAACTAGCACTCCAAGACCAAAAAGAGTGGTGGTGGTGGTGGGGAGAGGTAGGATGATGGGTGGGTGGATGGATGGACGGAAGGAAATAATATGAATAAATATACTACCTATTTTATACCTTATGTGGTTTCCTTGCTGTGTGCCCCTCTAAACTCAAATGTAGAAACTCTAATGCCCAAAGTGATGGTATTACAAGGTAGGGCTTTTTTGGAGGCGATTAGGTCATGAGAGCAGAGTCTTCATGAATGAAATTAATGCCCTTATAAAAAAGGCCTCACAGAGGCTCCTTTTACTATGTGAAGATATGGGAAGTCTACAGCACAGAAGAGGGCCCTCATCTGACCATGACAGCACCCTGACCTTGGAATTCTAGTCTCCAGAACTGTGAGAAATAAATTTCCATTGTTTATATGCCACCCAGTCTGTGATATTTTGTTATAGCAGCCTGGATGGACTAAGATACTGGCTTATAAGAAACATATAAAAACGAATCCATATTAATTAAATCTAGAATGCGTTACTGTAGTTCCCCTCCCTCCCTTCCTCCCTGTAGGTGGGGCTTGAACTTGAGACCCTGAGATCACGACCTGAGCTGAGATCAAGAGTTGGACACCTGAGCTGAGATCAAGAGTTGGACACGTAACTGACTCAGCCACCCAGATGCCTGTAGTTGTACTTTTTTCTACTTTCCAGAGAAAAATCCCTATTTTAGTCCTTACTAGGATTTTTCGTTGGTTGGTCCCTTATATTAGACCATAACACTAAAGGTCGTAGAATGAACTTGACTAAGCGTGTAAGGACAGGGTTATTTCACTCAATTTTATGTCCTCGGCACTAAGGGCAGCCTTTAAGCCAACATATGTAAGCTATCATAGAAGAGCCACGTTCACCAAAAGGAGAAGATTAAAACAACAGAGGCAGAAGTCTGTTATTGAGGATTGGGTCCAGGTGTACTCGTAAACCTTCCCAAGAGGCTCACCCTCACCATTATCTTGTTATTTTAAAAGGCCCATTCAGAAGACTGGCTGCAAACACAATGGGATGCTAAGTGAGATCTCCCTCTCTGATCTCAGAAACCATCTGCCTTGGCTCCAGAGCAACTATTTATAGCAGATAGGACTGATGTGGTGTCAAGACCAAGTCCCAGAGGCTCAATTCCTCCAAAGATGGCAAACGTTATCTGTTGGATACACAACAAAGAGGGCCCAGAAACCCTAATTGGGTGGCTTGGAGCAGATGCTTAAGAAGGCTCACCAGCACTCAGAATGTGCTCTTCCCCACCCCGCCCCCATCAGAGCTGAAGTGAGGGTGCGTCACAAAATCAAATGTGCAAAGACATGTGCAAAGGTACTTTGGGTCAACGCTGTCCACAATTTCCCTTCAGATGCTCTCATCTTCATTTGCTAACTTCCGGCTGGCTGGCTGCAGTCCTGTGCCCTCACTGGATAATGGGACCTGGAGTGTCAACGAGGCTGCATAGTCCATGTCAAAATTTGGAAGGACAAACAGATCTCCACTGTGGTAAACAATGCTTTTATTTGTTGAAGCACCTTCCGCCCGCCCCTGCTGTTCAGCTTCACCAAAAACGACACGGCTATATATAACTCGTGAGTCGAACTTACAGCTTTTGACGAGGTACCTGAGGTTAAGAAATAAAAGCTGTGCCCCATTTCTCATTTTTAAGTGGTACTTATCCTTCCAAGGACAATGGGATTTACAGTCTCATACGGCAGAACTATAGATTACGAACTTCAGAATGCTGTTAAAGAATTTGGGGGGGGGGTAGGGAGTGGATGGGGCTGCCTTGTGGTGGCCAGAGAAGCAGAAGAGAGCACGGTAGTTAGCAAACAGCCTCAACAGGAAGCAGTGGGTGATGTGAGCAGTGGAAGCCCCCAGGCTGGCAGCCGGGAGCACCGGTGTGGGCAGCCGGGAAGACCCCAGAGCAGCACCGGCGCAGTCACCCAGGTTTTCTAACCCACCCATGTAAAGCCAAATCAGATTAATAACAAAGCCAAAAAAAAAAAAATCAGCTAATAAACTCATTCAGCTGGGCAAAACATGTTATGGGATCTTGTATTGGAAAAAAAAATTCCCTATTTCCTATGGGGAATCTGGTTCTGCCTTATTTTAAGTGGTACAGACTTAGATTTGCAAAAGATAAACCAGAGGTTTACGTCTTCATGAAAGAATTCACTACAGAGTTTCCTTAAAATGTAATTTCCTTGGTTCATTTCAAATACAGATTTATATAAATTCCGTTTTTTCAATATTCAGGAATATCTCTTTGGAAAAATCAGAAAACAGGCTCTGGAAGGGAGAAAAAGCCAATATCCAGGGTCGGCTAATAGTTTCTGCATACTACCCCAAAGACCTTGGGATGACAATTAATATATAATATGCTTTAAAAATATTTAGTACATATATATATATTCACTTCTTTACGACCCCCGAGCTTTTCTGCATTTCTCATTATCTGGCTTAGAAAGCTATCTGTTCAGTTTCTGTCGCTGAGGCAAGGGGCAAACTTTTCTTCAGAAGTTTCCCTTCAAGTGGTCTGGTCTAGGCAATATTTTAAAATCGTATTTAAATCTCACCCCACGAGAGGGTGGGAGCTACAAATGGCTACTGAGCTAGTTAGCTCCAGGTGTTTGCAGTTTCATCCAAGTTCATGAACAAATATCCTCATGTATGCATGAAGCCATACACAGCAGGCTCTGCCTGCACAGGCAAAGGGAGAAAAATTCAGGAAATAAATTATCCTGAGCTCAGGGGAGAAGTTATAGCAATACTTTAATCAAGCGGATGAAGATAAAATCCTTTAATAAATAAACCCCAGCATCTAAGCACAGTCCGTTTAGGTCATGCACTAGCGGGGTGTGTGGTGCCATCTTCGCTAGATCAGGTGGGACAGAAGTGTGAGAGGAAGGGCTGAGACCAGGGGGCCGGCAGAAGGCACCGAGACCCTGGTTTTCGCTGCACTGTGTGGTTCTTGAGATGCCTAGCACTTTGGGGGCCTCATAGGTACTACAGAAAAATATAACGGGATCTCCTTACCTCCTGACAATACTAATGTGGAATTATCATACTCTGGACAAAAGTGAAAATTATTTTTACTCATCATATTACACATTTTATTTGTAAGTCTGGCATATGTAATCTATTCCTTACCAAATAAAAATGGGCAGAAAAAACCCCAAAATATTCATTTAAAAACATATTTATTAAGAGGAAGCCTCGTCTCTAGGGAGAGCAGGATGGGTTTGGAGGGCAGGGCTAGGGCGAAAGGGTTGGAGGAGGATTTGCTTTCTACCTTACATCCTTTGTATCAATTTATCTGAGTATAATATGTATGCATGACCTATTCAAATATATATGCACTGATTCATCACATTTTTATAAATCAAAACACAGAAGTTTAAAAAAAATGGTAATGAGCAGTAACATCAAAATATACTAAATAGGGCACCTGGGTGGCTCAGTGGGTTAAGCGTCTGATTCTAGATTTTGGCACAGGTCATGATCTTGGGGTTGTGAGATCAAGCTCTGAGTGGACGTGAAGGCTGCTTAAGATTCTTTCCCTCTGCCCCTTCCCCTCTCATACACACACACACACTCACACTGAATACTCAAAGATCTGTCACCCAAGCAAAAACTAATATTTGAGGCTAATTTTTAAAAAAATTATGAGTAGACATGAACATGGTTAGAAAAAAGCAAAACTTAAAAAGAAAAGAATAAAGCAGGGACGCCTGGGTGGCTCAGTTGGTTGAGCGGCTGCCTTCAGCTCAGGTCATGATCCCGGCGTCCTGGGATCGAGTCCCGCATCGGGCTCCTTGCAAGGCAGGGAGCCTGCTTCTCCCTCTGCCTCTGCCTGCCTGCCTCTCTGCCTACTTGTGATCTCTTTCTGTCAAATAAGTAAATAAAATCTTAAAAAAAAAAAAAGAATTATAAAAAAAAAAAGAAAAAGAAAAGAATAAAGCAAAACTTAAACTGTTATGCTAAAATAATTGATATATATTTTTTATCTAGCATTCCATGAAATAATAATGATGACCATAATAATGACAGTTCATACTTACTTTATACTTAGCATGTACCAGACACTGGCCTAAATCCTGTTCTTTTTTTTTTATTGTTTAGTTTATAATTTAGCAGATTTTAGAGAGAAAGGGTGAGTATGCGTGTGAGCTGGGGGAGGGGAAGAAGGAGAGAATCTTAAGCAGACTCCATGTTGAGCGCAGAGGCTGACTCGGGGCTTGCTCTCACAACCCTGAGATCGTGACCTGAACCCAAATCAAGAGTTGGAGACTTCACCACTAACTGGGCCACCCAGGTGGCCCTAGGTCCTACTATAATATTTCTAAATGTGGCTACAATGTTGTTGATCTAATAAGCATTTATTAAAAAAAATACTCAAGGTAGAGAAAATCCTGGTGAAAATGAAACACTGAGAAAAACTTCAAAGCTGGCCAGAATATACATGCGTGTCTGTAATTACGTTTTCTTCCACACCATGAAGAAGCCAAGTCTTCCACAGAAGTGATAAAGGCCAGAATAAGGCTCACCAAAAAACTGTGACAGCGGATATGCTTCACTTTTAGGTACTTACCAAAGGCGTGTCTTTTCCTCCCACGATGCTGAGACCAAGACCTGAACGTCCCTTGGATATTTCTATAATCATCTCCTGGCCAGGAACAATGGGACACGTGGCAGGGTCCACTGACAGAGGGGCCTGGAAACCACCTGGAGAAGGATGAAACAGAATGATGGGCAGCCCAGCGTGCACACTGCATTAGTTGGGGAGCACACGGTTTGCATGTGTCTGTCATTTCGCTCTTGTCCTGCTAAGCACCATGGAGGAAAGACCTGGGTCCTTCACGTCCACTCAGGAAGGGATGAAACCCGACATTTTGGGAATGAAAACAGTAACTACCCTCCTTACTCAATCAACTATTTTAAGTATACCTGAAATTTTTTTAATCTTAAAATATACCCTGAAAACTCGTACAGTCAGATGTAAGATGATTAGGAGCTGCCTGGGTGGCTCAGTTGGTTAAGCAACTGCCTTTGGGTCAGGTCATGATCCCAGAGTCCCAAGATCGAGTCCCACATTGGGCTCCCAGCTCCATGGGGAGTCTGCTTCTCCCTCTGACCTTCTCCCCTCTCATTCTCTCTCTTACTCTCTCTCTCTCTCTCAAATAAATAAAATCTTTTTAAAAAAAGTAAGATGATTAGATGATTAAGTATATACAGGTGTATGTTATAATGAAAATGAAGACTGCTATGACAGAAGATTCTGAGTTATAGTTAGAAGATACTAAGAAGAATTAGTGCTTAAACACTTTCAATTAGAGCATATCACAAATTAAGATATATAAAGGATTTCATCAATAAAGTATGTGGCTGAAAATAAGAATTATCTAACAATGATCCCAAAATATATACATGGTTAAAAAAAAATGTTATAAACACAACATTCAAGAACTAACTGCTGGGCCCATAGCTGAAAAACTTGTTACTGCTATTTTATAAAGATTTACTTTTTACTTTTTAGCTCTATTGACTGAGCCAGCCAGGTGCCCCAAGGTTTACTTTTTAAAATCACTGTTTTATTTTATTTATTTAATTTTCTTAAGTAGGTTCCACTGCCAGTGTGGAGCCCAGCATGGGGCTTGAACTCACGACCCTGAGATCAAGACATAAGCTGAAAACAAGGGTCGGTCACTCAATGGACTAAGCTACACAGGTGCCCCTAAATCATTGTTTTAGATTGGGTTTCTCTAAAAAATGAGTGGAAAAAAAATATTTACTGGCTAGGAAAAGATGTTTAATACAACCCTTTTATCTAGCATAACTTCTACATGTGTGCATTTTCCAAGTGACTGAACCTAACCAATTGAAAAATCAAAATATTCAAAATGTTAGCTTCAAGAGCTTCTTGTACAATAACAGTCTCCAGAGATGATTATCTTCTTTGACAACTAAGTTTGATTATCGTGAGTACCCATTCGTACGCTGGGGTAGAGCTTAGTTAAGGGCTGATAATAAAGGGCCCCACCTGCTGGTCAGCGGCAACTAATGCACAGGACCCAGCCTGGGATTCACAAAGCTCATTAAGCAGCTGCACAAGTGTGGGCCCCCAAATCCTGGCCTGCAGGCTAAAAATGATTTTCACATTTTCAAAAGTTTGGAAAAAAAAAAAAGAAAAATAACATTTCAAGACATGTGAAAATTACATGAAATTCAAATTTCAATGTCCATAAATGAAGTTGTATTGGAACACAGCCCTGCTAATCCATTTACTTCCAGTCTACGGCTGTTAGCACCCTGCAACAGCGGAGCTGAGACGTTGCAACAGAGACCATATGGTCCGCAAGCCTTAAATATTTACTATCTGGCTCTTTACAGAAAAAGTTTGCCAATCCCTGATATTAAACAAAAGGAAACAGGCTCTAGGTAAGACTGTGGAGGGTTCTGCTCCGACACAGTAATAATAATAATAAAGCAGGTTCTGGAGTGGTGGGGACATGCATTTAAGCTCTCAAGAAGGGAATTAATAGGTGGGTGAAATAGAGGCTCATTCTTCAGCCAAAAAATGCATGTAACGAGCTGCGTTCTAATAGGAAGTAAATGAACAATGTGTGTGAGGTGCCCAGTAAAGCAGCTGGCATAACGTGGCAGGCATAAAGTTACTCTTTCTGACCACATGGAATGTATTAATCTAATGGCCTCCTAGTTAAGAGTGAGAAATTTAGTGATACAACCTCAGTAACAATAAAAAATGCCCTATTAGAAGAATATTAAATTAGAAACCTAATTTGACTTCAGATCTTTTGACAGCATGTGCATTTCACACTCCATTTTCCATTCACTTACACTAAAAACAATGTGCAATAGTGCATAATTTCATGAATGCTTTACAAAGTTTATCCTCCTGTAAACGACTATTGTAGCCTCTTTTTTTTTTTTTAAGATTTTATTTATTTATTTGACAGAGAGAGATCACAAGGAGGCAGAGAGGCAGGCAGAGAGAGAGGGGGAAGCTCCCTGCTGAGCAGAGAGCCTGATGTGGGGCTTGATCCCAGGACTCTGAGACCATGACCTGAGCCGAAGGCAGAGGCTTTAACTCGCTGAGCCACCCAGGCGCCCCTAGTATAGCCTCTTGAGTGAGAAGAGAGGATAGGGAGTCAGAGATGCTGGGGATGGCGCTTCTCTTCCTCCACTTCTGTCTCAACCTAGCCAGTCCTGAGTTAGTGCTGGTATGTATTTTTCCCAAACAGCCCAGCCCAAAGCCTGACAGATCGAGCCCCCAATAAATGTTTGGTAAGTAGAGGACCGGATGAGTAGAATTTCCACAGATTAAATTATGGGAGATTAATTTCTGTTACCAAGCTATAAATATGTGATGCATCTTATTAAAACTCAATGGGTCTACATGGTGGTTGCTGTCTTAGTAAAAGGCCAGGTGGTAGGTATTTTGAACTTTACAGACCACACATTCCCTGCTGAAATACTCAATTCTATCCTTATTGTGTGAAGGCAACCTTAGACAACAGGTGAACAAATGAGTATTCCAATAAAATTTTATTTGTGGACATGGAAGTCTGGGTTTCAGAGAATTTTCATGAAATGTTCTTTTGACTTTTTCCAACCCCTTAAAAATATGAAAACCATTTTTAGCTTGCAGACCATACAAAAACAGATGGTGGGCCAAATCTGATGCACGGGTCATAGTCTGCTGACCACATTCATTAAGTATTTTAGCAAAAATCCAGTATTTTAGAATACCTACTTGCTAAAGTTTTTGAGTTAATATTTATGAAAAATATGCACAAGACAAATACATAAAGGTGTCAGGCCTGTTAAATTCATGCAGGGGTGTGCTTTGCTACTGGTGAGCACGTGTTTGAAAAAGGCCACTTTTATTTGTTTTTTACGGACTTATGTCACATAAAAGCAAAGTGGAAATACTCATTATTCATTCTGAAATTCTAACTGCCAGTCAGCATAATTCATGCCAGGAATTCAAAGAGAGAAAGTGAATACTCATGTCTTTAAGCACTGAAAATTAACAGTCTTCAAATAACTTACATCAACATATGCAAGGCTAACAATTTGACTGAATATGAGTTTTAGGAGATAATACTCATATACTAAACACAATCTTTTGGAGAGATTACAGAATAATTTGTAAGCCTCATATGTAAACAGTATTTACTGGGGGCCTTTTTCGTTCTAGCACCTTCATACTCAATAAGCAACAGGCAATCACAGTAGCAGGTTGAGGAAAATGGTGGCCTGGCCAAGACTTGGAGCTAAGGAAGCAGAGGAGAGGTACAGAGTCAGGCTTCCCGACTCCTGGTCCAGGGTGCTTTCCAGGATATCACAATTCCCTCCTTTTCTCATGTTGGAGGAGTCAATTCAGTTCGGCTCATAGAAAGAATCATACCATAGTTTGTGAAATCCGCATCCATTGAGTGGTACGATGGTGCTAAAGGGATCTCTTGTGAACTGAAGGAGACTTTTGCTGAATATTTTTGCTGCTGTTTCATCTGGCTGACGGCCTACAAAAGAAGGGAAAATTAGACGAATGTCAAAGACGAGAACGAAAACCAAAGGATGAGGCTTTAAAACTGGTGTGTTGTTACCCAAACATTGTGGCACTCCAGTAATGTCTTCTGAGAATTTAGGGTGGGAGAGGTGGCAGGAGGAAGTTAGGATGATTTCTGTCCCATCCCCCATGCTTCCCTAATGAACTTGACATCTAAGATGCTTCAGTGAAGGATGGATGGAGGAAGGGAAGAAGGATAACAGCTGACGATACTCTATCATTGTGGTCTGTATATGATGCTGGGGCTGGGAAGCAGAAGAAAAATTTTTTCAATTTCCATTGATTCTGATGAAATCGATGTAAAGTCCACATACCCATGTCGTGCCCACTGAAAAGCAATCCATGCTGCAGATGTTCTGAGCATACGACAATGTCCTTCTCTTCTGGATACATCCACCATAGTTAAATGCATTAGGCAGGTTAATTGAGCAACATGAGGGCCAGGAAGAGGAAATAAGCATCCACTGAAAGTCTACTAAGTGCCAGGTACACCAATGCCATTTTAATTCACCCTAAAGAATGGTATCTTATTCACCCTTGATGCTTAGTACCTGGAACGTAGTAGACCCTCAATAAATGTTCAATGAATGAATGAGTCAATGAATGGATAGAGAAGAGCAAAATTAAAGACATGGAAACTCACAGCTGAAAATGAATTTGTACTTCAATAAAGGTACAGAGACCTTTGCTATGTGAGCTTTGGAAAGTTAACTCATAATTCTGGATTTCTGTGGATAATACCTCCAATGAATATTAGTATTAGAAAACCGAGGAAAACCAAAAGGACTCCATGCTCGCTTAACAGGCAGTTAAGAAACATAGGTAGAGACCTGACCTGCCTTCTGGATCTGTAGTTAGCCAGGGAACCCATCCCCAGCTGGAAGATTCTGGTGGAGGCAGTGAAGCACCAGGCTGTCCCTGGAGTCTAGAAATAGGATCAAGGTAACTGCTCCAGAACAATGACACCTCAAGATTCTGGCAGTGGAAGGCCGTGCCTCAGTGCAAGGCACGGTGCAGCATATAAAAACTAGAACAACACCAGCCATTGTGTATCTGTGTTGTGCTTTCCCGTTTTTAAAAACGTTCTTACATCCATGAACTCTTTAAATCCTAAGAACAACCTGGAGAGTGAGACATTATTACTTTCTTTTCCAGACAAAGAAACCACTGTCAAGTAACACGTCTCAATCACACAGCTATCTGGAGGAGGTCAGATTAAAAGTCAGTAGTAGCGAAAGAATGTTACAAATTCTTTTTTTATTTTTATCTTTTAAGGATTTTATTTTTATTTTTATTTTATTTTATTTATTTTTTTATTTATTTGTCAGACAGAGTGAGCACAGGCAGACAGAGTGGCAGGAAGAGGCAGAGGGAGAAGCAGACTCCCTGCTGAGCAAGGAGCCCGATGTGGGACTCGATCCCAGGACGCCGGGATCATGACCTGAGCCGAAGGCAGCTGCTTAACCAACTGAGCCACCCAGGCGTCCCAAGGATTTTATTTTTAAGCAATCTCTACCCCCATTGGGGGTTTGAGCTCATAACCCTGGGATCAAGCGTTGTGTTCTACTGTCTGAGTCAGCCAGGCGCCCCAGAACAATACAGACTTAAAATGTTTATCAAACCGCTGCTAGGCACTGGTTCTATGGACGTTCATTTTCTTTTCTGTAGTTTTTTCGCCAACATTTAATAAAGACCATATACTTACTTTAGAAGATTTATTCAAAGACATATTTTCAATGATTTAAAAAGAGGGAAGTGGAAAAATGACAAATACGGGTCTACTACCAGAAAACTGAACAATGGAACCACCTAGATACCAATGACTCTGAGGACCATACTTTCCGCTGTCCTTGAAGCTAGATATGTCTGCAGACTAAGTTTTGGTCAGTAGATGTAAACAGATGTGAACTGTACAATTTTCAGGTCATTTTCTGCAGGATAAGGATCCTGCCCTCTTCTTCTCTCTAACTGGAATGCAGATGACAACTGCCCCAGCAGCCGTCTTAGACCAAAACTGGGTGCATTTTTTTGAGGATGGTAATCAGATGCCTGTGTGTGTGACACTGGGAGATACCACATCATCCTCAGACTGATTATACCCATACTTGATATAGAAGAGAAACTTCTTATAGAGATTGAACCTGATCTTAATTTACACAAGTTGGACAATTTATGTCCAACTTTTGTTTTCTATCACCTTTAAAAAGCACATCATTAACAAAGCTGCTAAAGAGTTCTTAGTGAAAAAAATAATGTGATTTAAAAAAAGATGTATCTTTTTAAATTTAATTTTATTTATTTGACAGAGAGAGCACAAGTAGGGGAAGCAGCATGCAGAGGGAGGGGGAGAGGCAGGATCCCTGCTGAGCAGGGAGCCCGATGCAGGGCTTGATCCCAGGACCCTGGGATCATGACTTGAGCCCAAGGCAGATGCTTAACTGACAGAGCCACCCAGGCGCCCCTTATTTTGTTGTTTTTTTTTAACCACTTTATTTAAAAAAATTTTTTTAAAGATTTTATTTGTTTATTTGTCAGAGAGAGAGAGAGACAGAAGGTACAAGCAGGGGGAGCAGCAGGCAGAGGGAAAAGCAGACTCCCCGCTGAGCAAGGGGCCCGACACAGGACTTGATTCCAGAACCCTGAGATCATGACATGAGGTGAAATCAAGAGTTGGAGTCTTAACTGACTGAGCCACCCTGGCATCCCTATTTATTTGAGAGAGAGAGAATGCGTGCCTAAGTGGGGGGTGAGGGGCAGAGGAAGAGAATCTTCAAGCCGACTCTTTGCTGAGCCTAGAGCCCTATCCAAGACATCATGACCTGAGCCAGAACCAAGAGTCGGACACCTAATTGACTGAGCTACCCAGGTGCCCCAGAATCACATGATTTTTAAATCAGTAATGTTTGTGCTAATCATTATATCCCAGATCTGGGTAGCATCCCACTGCATTGTGCATGATATGTTTCCAACAGAGAGTGATAGGATTGAACTCAATTAAAAAGTAAGGAAACAGTCCACAGAAACCAAGTGAAACGTCCAACATCTATTTTTAGAGGCTGATCTCTTGTTGGTGGGTGTGGTGATGGATGGGACGTGTGGTCCTATGACTCTTCCATTGGCACAAACCCAAACTACTAAGAATGAAAGATAGGAAAGGTTGGATTGGCTGTTTAATAGCTTCTATTAATTATAATTTAATAGCTTCTATTCTGTTCAAACATGAGAGTTGGAATGGAAGTTCTAGGTTATCCAACCTAACTAAACCAGTGGTTCTCAAACGCTGTCTTCATAATAGAAATTGTCAGGGACTAAATAAATCAGGACCTAGGTGGAGCCCAGGCAAGTTTTGTTTTGAGAGTTACTGCTTAAAGTTAAACTATGGATTCTTTACCCAGGGTTTCTAAGAGACCCACAAAGGGCATTTTGGGAATTATAAAAAATTCTGTGTTGTACCAAAATTATGTTTATCAGTGTTTTTCTGGGGAAAGAATCTACAGTTCATTTATGATGCAAAACAAAAATCACCATTCAAAGAAGATATGGATTGTTGAGCTTGCTAGTGCTGACTAGTCGTGTGGCCAAAGGAGAGTCCCCTTACCTCCTTACGTGTAAACTTCCCCATCTGTAAACTGGTAGTGGTATTTCTAAACTTATGAGCTTGTTGAAAAGATCAAAGAGAGAAGAACATAAATAAACCTATCACTATGCCAGAACAGCTTAAGATTTCACTGATAATAGCTGTCAATGTCTTCATGTCTTTTGATAATAAATGACCAGACAGCTGCTGGTTAAAAACCATGGGGGTGGGGCACCTGGGTGGCTCAGTGGGTTAGGGCCTCTGCTTTCGGCTCAGGTCATGATCCCGGGGTCCTGGGATTGAGCCCCACATCGGGCTCTCTACTCCACGGAGAGCCTGCTTCCTCCTCTCTCTCCCTGCCTGCCTCTCTTGCCTACTTGTAATCTCTGTCAAATAAATAAATAAATAAAATCTTTAAAAAAAACCCCAAAAAACCAAAAAACAAAAAAATCATCGGGGTGGTTTGGAACAGCTCAAGGGGTTGGAAGTTCTTCATAATGAGCTGACACAGGCTCACAGCAGGTGTTGCCCACTGACCTCAGGCTGGTTCTCCGCTAGAGCTACTCACCCAGCCAGGCATTCCTACACCGACTCATTTTTTAAAAATTTTATTTTAGAGAGAGAGCACGTGAGCGAGTGGGGGGCAAGGGAGAGTCTCAAGCAGCCTCCCCACTGAGCATGGCGCCCAATGCAGGGCTTGATTCCATGAACCTGAGATGATGACCTGAGCCGAAATTAAGAGTTGGATGCTCAATGGACTGAGCTACCCAGGCACTCCTATACCTACTCATTTTTATTTGGGTTTTTAGTATGTAAGTTTGAAGACTTTTCAAATTTATTTTCTTTGGCAATGTTTGAAATATCATGTAAGCTCTAGCTCCTTAAATATAACAACAGCTAATACAGTAATAATGTAAATTTTAGTAGCATGAAAGTATCAACTAGCACACAGAAATAAGAATCAAGATTTTAAAAAGAAAAAACTCAACACCAACAAAAGTACAAAAATCTGACAGAAATTTATAGTTTTTTTTTTTAAAGAGAAGTGAATTCAAAATGCAAGGAACATCAAAGTGACTGTATTTATATTTTTATAGAACTACAAATTCTCCCACTTAAGATTTTTATTAATGACATTAAGTAAGATATGGCACTCTCAGAATTTATGTATAGATGTGTTTGTAGGGATGGCTCACTTTTAAACACCTGCTCAGGGTACTGGCCCAGGAAAATGCACAGAGATTATTTCCGCACACCTTGCCTAGAATCAATGATATGGCTGTGGGCTGACTTCCAATACTGAGACACACCATAACCTCCCAGCAAGTTTCACTGCAATCACTTCCTGTCCTCCTGGAATCCATTTATAATGCACACTATCCCAGCAGAGCAAAACCTAGGTGGAAATTACGTACATTGTCCATTGGGCACTCTGGTGCCTTCTGCTGACCAGCCACCTGGGAGATGTCCTCCTGAAATAGAAAAGATACAGCCAGTTAGTGGCATTTCAGGGCTCAAGTGCACTTTTCAACTGTAGCAAACACCACGGGGCTTTGACCAAAGCACCAGTTTGTTCATCCATCTGAACAAACTCTTGTTAATGAATGCAGCCTTGCCATGTCCAGATGTTTCTTTTCAGCCCTTTCAGAGCTATCAGGCTTTAAACTTATCAGATACCCACTGATGGCCACTTCAGCTAGAGTTTTTCCTTCTTTTGCCATTCTAGTAATCTCTAAATTTGTATTTGTACTGAATATTTAGTTCTTTCAGGGTTTGAACTCTGATATTGGAACTTTTTCCCTCTGAAAGTCACCAAAGACACTGGAGGATACAGAGTTAAGTTGGTCCCGAATCCCACAGAAAAGTGCAGAGTCCAGGTTCTAGAGAGACGTAAATTGCCAAAACGCACAGGAAATCGACGCACACCTCAAGGGTGGTTTACTGACACCAAAACATCGACCAGAATGCTTGTGTCTGCCTCCCACCATATCCCATCCTTCTTTTCAGGCCAAGTCATAGGGGAAATTATCACCTGGTGGTCTATTCTCGGGCATGAACTCCTGCATTTGGACCTGGACAAGCAGGGAACATGGAGACAGACTGATTGGGACAGGAGAAAGGATGGGCATACTGTAGCCTGTGGTAAACGACTGAGAGACACCAGCTGGCAGGTCTAACATACAGACTGCAGGCAGGTAAGCTATCTGAAGATGATGAGAGGTGTGGCTTGTATAACAAAGTGGTAGTTGTTTGCGGTCCTAGTTCCTGACTTAAGAGTTCTGCAACCCTGAGCAGATTTCCTGATATCTCCAAGCCTCATTCAGTCTCATTTATAAAATGGGAAAAAAAAAAAGGTGGTGGTGGTTGTGCTCTAGGGATGTTGTGAGGATTAAATGAGGCAATATATGGACAGCACTTAGCATGGTACCTGGCAAACAAAAAATACGTAATAAAGATGTTAATGATGATAGTAAATGGTATCCAGCTCTTATACACCCACATTCCTAACTCTACTATAGAGCTGGTGAAAATAATTACATGGACAGACACTTTCTCCTTTGGGGGATGCTGGAGTACTATCTGATATCCCCTAACCCCTCCCTGGTTTCTTTTTCGAACATAGAACATACCGAACTAGTTAATCCAACGGGCTCCCATCAGATTTGTAACAATACAATAGATAGTGATCAGGTCGTGCCCAGCCATTCATTATTGTTAGATTAGGTTACAGTCCCATCCTGTCTCATCAATTCCCTATTGGTTTACACCTGAGAAATTGAACCCCAGCACATAATATCCTGAGCCTGCCCCCTAGGTCTCTGGGAGGATTGTGATTTCCCTTATCTGCCCACTTATTTTTTTAGGACCAAAGCTCTTTCTCATTTAAATATAGATTCTCTCTCAATTTCTCCCATATGGGACCAACATTCAAGAACTCCTCCCAACAACCCCCCCCCCACACCAACTGTGCTCCTAAACAGATTATAAGCCACGAGTTCACAAGTTCCTTCATGCATAATTCTTCCCTGAGCCTCTGGGCAGTGCCCCTTCCATAGCACGACCAAGATATTTTCTCACAATTTATGCAACGCTGTGTTGTATCTTTTTTTTTTTTTTTTAAGATTTAATTTATTTATTTGACAGACAGAGATCACGATTAGAGAGGCAGGCAGAGAGAGAGGGGAGGAAGCAGACTCCCTGCTGAGCAGAGAGCCCGATGTGGGGCTGGATCCCAGGACCCTGAGTTCACGACCTGAGCCAAAGGCAGATGCTTACCCAACTGAGCGCCCCAGGTGCTCTCTGTCCCATTTCTTATACTGATTACTCTTAAGCCTCTGGGCCAAGGGATGGGGCCAGTGCATGACAATGATGATGACAGCTAGAACTTACTGAGCACTGACTGCCAATTACTGAGCTACATACCATCCCTATTTCGGATGCCGATGTGCACAACAGAACCGTGGGGTAAGGGCTATTATCCAAACTGCAGAGTTAACTGGGACACAAGAGGCTGGAGCATATGCCGAACCAGAACATAACCAGAACGCGTTGCGCTACAGAGCTCCTGCTCTTAACTGAGGATGAACCACAAGGAAAGGCAAAGTGCCGTTCACCTCCTCCCAGGGACACGCATGAGATTCTTAGGAGCCAGCCTCAACATGGTGGTTCCATTTTTAGATACAACATTAAGTCAGAACGAGTCATGCCGGTTTATTTTGAGCTTGGGCAGCCAAAAAAAAAAAAAAAAAATTCGTGGCACTAGCCACCCCAGTGACCTAGGGTACGTCACTTTCTTCCGTGTTATGTGTTTAAACATGAATTTAGAACTTGCTCCTCTTCCAACTACTGCACCGAGGGAGTTCTTAGTGCCTTCAAAGCTGAGGTTCTGGGACAGTCTAAGGTGCCGACTTTGCACAGGAGACCCCTAAATAAGAAGGCTGAGGAAGGAGGGTGGAAAGATCATATTATTTTGTGGAACAAACCAACAGAACATGTTCTATGTGCGTTATATTGTAATCATCAGCACAATACTATAAGTTCCTGAAAGAAAATGCTTTGAGGGCCAAGCAAGTTCCTCTGATCAAGAGAAGGAGCTTTTGAGCAGTGGATATAAAAAGCAACACTGGGAATATTCTATGTAATAGATAATAACAGGGATGTACAGTTTATAATCATCAGAGATGGTGAACTTCTATCCCAAAGTTCGGCAATCAACATGTCCTGTCTGTCCAGCCACAGCAATTGGTCCAAGGGTAGACATCTGAACCACCTAAGAACATCTTGTGGATTTCCCAAAGCGGACCCAAGGGAAGAGAGTCAGCCCCTTTCTGGCCCAGAGGCTTCGGAATTTTCGATGGCCACGTTCCCACTGAAGGAAGGAAGTAAGTCTGTAGACAAAGAGAGTCAAAGACACATCCAGACACCTATGGGGGCACCAGGATGCAGGTTCCAATGGTCCCCGAGGCTGTCAACTTTGCCTTTCCTGCTGTACTGTAAAAAGGGCCTGCAGCTTATCAGTAAATCTCCCTTTGTCTGTAAGGTCAAGCTGAGGTTTTATCACCTGAGATCAAGAGACTACTGATTAAGATGAGGTGGAGCCCAGAAAAGATGTATCAGGATAACAAACTCACAGGGGTCAAGCCAGAAGGTAAGCCAGGTGGAGATGAAGGAAATGAACCGAGCATAAGAAAGCAAACTAGGGAGGCCTGCTCAGCCTAAAGACAGTGAGACTCGGTGATTTTTTTTTTTAACTATTCCTTTATATATGTTTATTATAATTTATAATGTTATTTACATTTGTCATTAATGAAATTGAAGCTTCAAAGTATTTCTAATATTCAGCCTGTGGTTTTGTGTTTCCCCCCTTTTTTATTGTAATAAAAAATAAAATAGACTCAGTGATTTTTAAAAGATGCCTGTCAGACACAGATTGTCTCCTGCTGATCTGGGTCCTTGGCCTCTCCCTCTGGAGCATGTGGATACACTAGAAAAGGACAGCCTTTGCCTGGATCAGTCCCACCCAACTCCTCCCCAACCTGAGGCCTGCATTAGCTGAAATCCTATCAGCAAGAGCTCTCCAGCACTTTCCTGTGCCCCTCTGCAGTCTTGGCCGCACTAGGAATTACTTAGGTAAAGCTGGATGCCCGTCCTGCCTGTGACACTTAGTTGAATCTCTGTGCCTCAGTTTCCTTACCAATCAAATGGGGACAGTAATAGGCTCAATCTCCTATAAAATATAAATGAATACACTTAGAGTGATGCCTTTTGGAGCACACAGGAAATGCCGCAAAAGGGTTAGCTGTCATAATTCTCAGGGGTTCTGAAAGCACCTACAAGATAAGATTTGTGTGTCTTGTTCACCGTGGTATGCCCTGGGGCTGGCGTAGTGTCTGGGACAGAATGGGCCTTCTCTGCTAAACTTGCTTACTTTCTGCTCCCTTAGAAAGGTAAGATATACAATATGGGTTTTAGATTATAGGACCTTAAAAATCATGTGGACAAGACTTCTCCAGAGAAGTGAAAACTTCACAGGCTCAAAGAACAATGTGTGAGCTGCACACACGCAGGTAAGAAGGTCTGAGTTCTGGGCTCTGCCAATGTGTCCTTTTCCTTCGCGGGGTCCTTAGTGCTAATAATTATGACAGTTAGATTATTTTCTCAGTTTAAAAAAATTTAATAAGCAATAGCTTCCTTCCAGGCAAGTTGAATTTCACGTAACAAAGTCTCTGCTGGAGACCAGTTAAAGGGGTTGGGAGTGAAAGCAAGCTAGCAGACGTCAAAGATGGGAATTTGTGTTAAAAATGTGCACCTCTATTTCTGCTGTCTCTGAGTTCATGAGGTTACCTTTACCTGCTACCCTCACGTCTCTATATTATCTTCTTCATTTATGATGCACAGGCAGAGAGAATGGAGGAAAAAGCCAAGAGCTTTCCTCTTGTGACTCTCATGAAGGGAACAGACCTCACTGTAAATCTACTGTCTTTTTTATGACCAGGAAAGGGGAATTTATCATGTAGGCAAATCTCAAGTGATTTTTCAGGAATACAAGATATAAAGTACAATGAGCTGTGAAAAATGCCTTATATCTGAATGCATTTGAACTCTGCCATTGGCAATTTGCATACTGTCACAAAAGAGAGGCCGGTGCTGACTCAGACACATTGTCTCTGGCTTCTTACAAGGGAGTTCCTGGGCTCTTGTTATAGAATCAGTTTTCATAGAGGATCTGAAACAGAATAAGATTGCACAGTGACATCTGCTCCCCTAGCTGAACCAGAAATCCTGCAGTTCTCAACAGACTACACACTGGGAATAAAAAGGGATTTTAAGTACACAGTCCAGCTGTTTAAAAGTGAGCAGGATAGACATCTGAGAATTCCAGCCTGGAATCAACAGAAACACATTTTAACCTATTTTTCCAAACTTGGATGCCAGCACTTTAAAACACTTAGGAATAATTTTTAATCAAGCCCAGTAGTCAAAATTGACAAACTAATGTCAATTATACTTAAGACTTTTTTAAAGCAAAATAAAATATAAAAATTGATAAAATGAACCTGTACCAGAAATCACATGGCATATTAGTCCCTTAAAAGTTAAACTTCTAGGGCACCTGGGCTCAGTTGGTTAAGCGATTGCCTCAGCTCAGGTCAAGTCCTGACGTCCTAGGATTGAGCCCCACATCGGGCTCCTTGCTCAGCGGGGAATCTGCTCTTCCTCTGGCCCTCCCCCTTTCTCATGCTCACTCTCGCAATAAATAAAATCTTAAGAAGGAAAAAAGAAAGTTAAAATTCTAGGGGAGGCTGGGTGGCTCAGTCAGTTGAGTGTCTGCCTTCAGATCAGGTCATGATCCCAGGGTCCTGGGATTGAGCCTCACATCAGGCTCTCTGCTCAGCGAGGGGAGTCTGCTTCTTCCTCTGCCCCTCCCTCCACTTGTGCTCTCCTTTTCTCTCTCAAATAAATAAATAATCTTAAAAAAAATAAGTTAAAATTATACACTGAACTCATTATCTTCCTCTACAAATCTGTGTTTTCTCATTTTTTTCATGTCATGTTTAAAAATTAGAAACAGTATCAGCCTCCTACTTATTCAGGCTCAAAACCAAAGTCAGCTTTTACTAATAATCTCTTTCCTTGCCTGCTTTGATTGAATCACTTGCAAAACAGATGGTTTCAGATTTTGGGATTTCACAAACTAGAAAATTTTCAAAAGAATGTTGGGATTATAGAGATACTCCTCCCCCCACTAAAGAACACCAAAGAAGTATAGGTTGGAGCATATGAATTTGCCATTTTGTAAGTCAAGAAATGGTCAAGTATCAGTGATTTCTGAGGGTTCAACCTATTAAAGTCCTCTCCTCCCAATTACTATCATATATCATTACCATAATGTCACACAGGAAGAGCCATTTTTACACTAAAAATTTAGGTAGGGCACAGTTTTAAAGGGCAGTCCTTGAAATTGAGTAGATTTGCTTTATGAAGAACTCTCTGTAAGGGCCTATTTAGCCAGAGCGATTCCATCCGGTTAAACCGTGATTTTTTTGTTTATGCAGTAAAACTTAAATTGACACCCCCCCCCCAGGGGGAACTTACTTAAAAGCGAGTCGGGAAACCAGTAAAATGTGGTCCACCAGTCCCTGATAACAGAGCCCAAATACAAGGGCAGGTCAGGTCAGGTGGAGATAACAGAGCCCCAATGCAGGGATGAGTCGGGCCAGGTGGAGACATCCAATCAGTGAGGCGCGCATACTGTCTCCCTAGCTACCAAGGAGTGTGGGCCCCGCCTTTTGGGCGCCAATTCTGACCAAGGTGATAGGCTCGTTCAAATAGCTACTGTGGGGTGAATTGTAATTCAACTGGCCACCCGTGTGTGACCTAGCATGACTGTGCAGCTTTCTCTGTGTGTTGCAATCTCATTGGCCACCTGTGTGTGGCCGGGTCAACCACATGGCCTTTGCTCTATAAAAGTTAGTCTGTGAGGCTGGGAGGGGTCGCTCTCTCTAGCCGGCCCCGGGTCGGTTTGATTCTCACGATGCTTGGCGTGAAATAAAGCTTTGCTTGACCTTCGCTTGTATCAGTCTCGCTCCTTTGATTACGGACCTATCACTCTCCATGTGGTTATTTTTCGTATTTCCCACAAATCAATGGAAACGCACAAATTCCCATGGGTCTAACTCTTTAGTATTATCTGAATAGGGGAGGAAGCTTGGACTTTGGGGTCACATAGTGGCTTACATCCAAATTTCTCTACCTATAGGTTATGACAAACTAGACTTCTCCAAACCTGTTTCTTTCTTTTTTTTTAAAGGTTTTATTTATTTATTTGACAGAGCGAGAGATCACAAGTAGGCAGGGAGGCAGGCAGAGAGGAGGAAGCAGGCTCTCGGCTCCGCCGAGATGTGGGGCTCGATCCCAGGACCCTGGGATCATGACCTGAGCCGAAGGCAGAGACTTTAACCCACTGAGCCACCCAGGCGCCCCTCCAAACCTGTTTCTTTATAGGTTAACGTCAATGATCTCTTGGAGAGGCTGAGAGGCCTGACCAGCATATGAGTCCAACACGTAAGTCTTTGAATCCTTGTGACATTTACTGCCCCTAAGCCTCTGGGCAAGTGAATTAACTTCTGGAATACTCAGGCCACTCATCTGCAAAATGGAGATGGTAATAATAATGCTTTCATGATAGGGAGGATGGAGACAAGCACTCTGTTCAGGTCCTAACAGACAGTTAATGCTCAATAAATGGTGGAGGTTATTATTATGATTACTACTGTTTTTGTCAGAATAAATGAGGTACTATTTTGAAAGTGCCTTCTAAGTGACAAGTACATAATCAGTAGCCATTAAATAAGTTTCCTTCTTATATGGAAATCTAAAATTCAATACACAAGAAGGATCTCATGAAATTAATGGCAGCTAATGCTTCCACGGCATTTCCTGTGTGCTCCAAAAGGCATCACTCTAAGTGTATTCATTTATATTTTATAGGAGATTGAGCCTATTACTGTCCCCATTTGATTGGTAAGGAAACTGAGGCACAGAGACTCAACTAAGTGTCACAGGCAGGACTGGCATCCAGCTTTACCTAAGTAATTCCTAGTGCGGCCAAGACTGCAGAGGGGCACAGGAAAGTGCTGGGGAGCTCTTGCTGATAGGATTTCAGATAATGCAAGCTTCAGGTTGGAGAGGAGTTGGGTGGGACTGATCCAGGCAAAGGCTGTCCTTTTCTAGTGTATCCACATGCTCCAGAGTGGGAGGCCAAGGACCCAGATCAGCAGGAGACAACCCGTGTCTGAAAAGCATCTTAAAAAAAAAATCATTGAATTTGACTACCTTTCGGCTGAACAGCCCTCTCAAGCCTGTTGTCTTACACCCAGTCCACTTTATTCACCCTTCCCCACAAATACGCTCTCCCTCTGAGCTTTCTTTTCTCGGTAGCAGCACCCACCATCCAGCCAGTCAGCTGCCATGACGCACAGAAGTCAGTCTTGGTCCCTATCCTCCTCTGTCAACTTTCATCTCAGTTATTCTAACAACTTTTTAACTCTCTCCTTGCCTTCAAGCTTCGAGGTTTTCTAAGAGATTTTTCACAGGGCATTCAGAAGGGTCTTTTCAAATGGCTCATTCAAATGGCTCATCGTCTCCTGTTAAAAACCAGTCCAGAGGTTTTCCCTTGGTCCACGAGGCTTTCCTGCCCACTTTGTGGCTTTTGCCTCCTGCCATTCGGCCTGAATGGCCACAGCCCCGTCTCCAGTATAGACCCGGGATGTGGAGTCAGGTGTTTAGGTGTTGGGGATGCAGGAAGCAGGCTGGGGTGGGGGAATGTTGGAAAAGTAGGGACAGAAAAAAACTGGAACTGCATAAATGATTTATGGGGTGGCTTGGCATGCTGGTCTGTTTTTAGGAGAAAAGTGAAACCAGGATTTTTATGTGAATATCTCCTGATTTATAAAATCAAACATCTTAAGAAAGCACCATGGAGGGAAATAAGGTCTGGATCGGTCTCTGACAGCCAGATTGTGACCTCTGCATCAGACCTAACGTGCTGTGCTCCTGGATGAAAGAGGTCTTATTTATCTTCACATTCCTACAGCCTGACCCATCACAGGTTCTCAGGAAGCGTGTACTGAGTAATGAGGGTCCTGGCACACGCAGACTTTTTATAGGCACAATCTGGTGCTAGCAACGGCTACATTTACTGAGCCCTTACTGCACGCCAAGCACCGTGCTAAGCATTTCATATATAAAATCATACTCCGTCCTCACAACAGAGAGGTAGACATCCTCCTCCTCTCTTTTTGGATGAAGAATACAGATAGACAGGATAAGGCGCTTTTCCTAGTGAATAGCAGGGGTGAGCGTTCAGCCTGTTCAGATTTCTGAGCCCACGATTTGCGCCTGATAGCCTTTTTCATCTGAGAGAGCAAGTACTATCATGCCACTTGGAGACATGAGTAGTATCTGTAACACTCAACACTGATTTTTCAATAGCTATGTTTGAAAATTTTGTATGGATCAAGCATAGCAAGTGGAGAGGAAAAAGTGCTCCTCAAATGTTGCTATTGTAGCTGGTGGAGACTGAAATGGTCCAATGCATGGCCAGTTACGGCGTGAATTTCCATGTCATGGATCATTGAAGTTAGTGATAGTGAATTCAGAAACGACTCATGCTTCCTCAGGCATCTTGCTACCCTGTACATCCCCAAATCTCCACAAAGAACCCACAGGTTGAATGCCACCCTGAGCTCAATGAAATACTCTCATTTTTCTACTCTTGCCCTAAGGATCAGAAATATTCCATAATGAAAGACAACCGTAAAAATACACTGCAGACAGCTGGAAAAAGAAATCTAAACATTTTGAAAACTTTTGAGAAATCTAAAATGTTATTGAGGCTGCTGTATCAGATCTGTGAGGACAAGGGCCACTGGACACACAGGCACAAAGACTATATTACTGCGAAGCAGTTTCAAGAATTGGGGAAAGATGGGGCGCCTGGGTGGCTCAGTGGGTTAAGCCTCTGCCTTCAGCTCAGGTCATGATCTCAGGGTCCTGGGATTGAGCCCCGCATCAGGCTCTCTGCTCAGCAGGGAGCCTGTTTCCCCCTCTCTCTGCCTGCCTCTCTCCCTACTTGTGATCTCTCTCTCTCTCTCTCTGTGTCAAATAAATAAATAAATATTAAAAAAAAAAAAAAAAGAATTGGGGAAAGAATGCTGAACACATTTGTTGGGGGCATTTCCTTGCAGGTTTCTCTTGGGCTGCTGACCAAGTCCTGGGATGATGCTGGTTCTTAAGACCCAGACCGTCAACTGTTGCCATTTAAATAGGTCTAAACCTGCGTTCAGAGGAAGTTTTAAAAAATACATATAGCAGAAGGTTTACATACTGAGGGCAAGAAAGGTAATTTACTGGCAGTTTTCTGTGGAACTTGTATTTCCTTGCTGTTTATTAAAACCTTTACACAGAGTATGAGGATAGATAGCTGTTGGCATCTCTTGTGGACGGCCATTGCTACAATGAACTTTCAGCTCGTCAGGCGATGTCCAGCCTGGCCACGGTCCAAGCTAGTCGCCACGTGGCAGCTCCAGTGCAGTCACCTTCTAGAGCCCCTTGGGGCCTCCCATTGCTCTCAGCACAGGGATCACCTCGCTAACATGGCCTGGCTCCAGTTGGGGTCCATCTCACCAGGGCTGGTGACCGTGCACTTTCATATGCTCAGTTCACTGGACTCCCCGAAGCTCTACCATCACCTAGCACCCTTCCTTCTTTCTTCTTCACCACATTCCCAGTAGCGTCAGCTTCTCCTTCCGATCTCAGTTCGTTTCCCTGGGAAAGCCCTCCCTGACAACGTCCAATCCCCTTCTAATCCCCTTAGCACCAAGCACCTCTAGTTCTTAGCTCTGATCAAAGCTGAGACTTCATTCTACTTGTGACATTATCTGAATGACGTCTGTCTGCCATGAAGACTGTAAACAACACAGGAAGAGAGTTTGTCTGTTTACCTCCTGTAGCATCATTCTAGGATCTAGCACAGAATGCAATAACAGGCAGACTGCAAGAATTTATAAGATAAAGTCAGGCTTTAATTTTGATGGACAAACAATCTGGGCCTTTTCTACCAGGGATTATTGAACACTGGTAAAATATCCCAAAAGGTGGAAAGACTATATACTTATTTAACCAAATCTGTTTCTAGAGGTTACCTCAGCACTGCTCATTTGATTTACTTTGTGGATTATCTATATTTTTACTTCTCTCTCATATTCTCATATTGCTCCCCCTTTTTTTTTCTTAAAGATTTTATTTATTTATTTGACACACAGAGAGATCACAAGTAGGCAGAGAGGCAGGCAGAGAGAGGGGGAAGCAGGCTCCCTGCTGAGCAGAGAGTCCGATGCAGGGCTGGATCCCAGGACCCCGAGATCATGACCTGAACCGAAGGCAGAGGCTTAACCCACTGAACCACCCAGGTGCCCCACTGCTCCTGTTTTTTAAGAGTATTTTTATTGAGGAGCGCCTGGGTGGCTCAGTGGGTTAAAGCCTCTGCCTTCGGCTCAGGTCATGATCCCGGGGTCCTGGGATTGAGCCCCGCATCAGGCTCACTGCTCAGTGGGGAGCCTGCTTCCTCCTCTCTCTCTGCCTGCTTCTCTGTGATCTCCATCTGTCAAACAAATAAATTAAAAGTAAATCTTTTAAAAAAAAGAGTATCTTTATTGAGATATAATTAACATACCACAAAATGCCCCCCTCTCAAATATACAGTACTATGGTTTTTGCAGAGTTGTACAAATATCATCACAATCTAAGTTTAGAACCTTTTCATAACCTCAGAAAGAAACCCTGTACCCATTAGGGTCACTCCCGTTCCCTGCCCACACCCCAGCCGCAGGCAACCGCTGATCTATTGTCTGTCTCTGTCGGTATGCCTCCTCTTTACATTTCACACACACACCATGTGGCTGCAGCATCATGTATCAGAGCTCCATTATCTCCTACTGCTCATATTCCACTGCATAATGTACCACATTTCATTTATTCAGGTGGTAGACATTTAGGCTGTTTCCATTTTGGGGCTTTTATGAAAAATGCTGCTATGAACACTGGTGTACAAGTTTCTGTGTGGATAGGTTTTCTTTCATTCCTCTTGGATGTACAACTAGGAGTGAAATTATGGTATAATGATATAAATATGCTTCATATTGTGAAGAACTGCAAACGGTTTTCCTAACTGGCAATGCTATTTTATATTCCCACTAGCGATGTATGAGAGTTCCAATCACTCCACATCCTTGCCAGCACTTGCTATTATCTGTATTTTTAAGTACGGTCCTCCTAGTAGGTGTAAAGTGTATTTCATTATGTGTGTGTTCTTTTTTAAGATTTTTATTTATTTATTTGTCACAGAGAGAGAGAGAGCGTGAGAGCACACAAGCAGGCAGAGTGGCAGGCAGAGGCGGAAATAGAAGCAGGCTCCCTGCAGAGCAAGGAGCCCGATTCGGGACTCGATCCCAGGACCCTGGGATCATGACCTGAGCCAAAGGCAGCGGCTTAACCCACTGAGCCACCCAGGCATCCCCTCACTGTGGTTTTGATATGTATTTAGTTCCCTAATGGTTAATGAGGTTGAGCATTTTCTCACTTGCTTATTGGCCATTTGTATATCTTTAGAGAAATGCTTATTCAGGTCCTTAATTTGAGAGAGAGAGAGCGGGCATAAGAGGGGAGAGGTCAGAGGGAGAAGCAG
>PISX010007015.1:0-92511 GCA_004024625.1 Mellivora capensis
GCTTTTGATTCACTTCTCCATCGGTCCTTTCAGAAAGTGGTCGATTTTCTGTTTCTAGAATTGCTGCTCTTCTCTTCACTCTCCTTTGGATTTGTAGGTGTTCGCAATGGTTTGATAAGCTATCTAGCTGGTCTCCTGCTACCTGGTGTCATCTCAGCTGCTACTGCTCCGCCATCTTGACTCCTCCCTAGATGTTGAATTTTGTCAAATGCTTTCACTGCATCTATTGAGATGATCGTATGGCTTTTATCCTTAATTCTGTTACTACGGTATAGCATATCAATTGTGTAGATTTTGAATCCTCTTTGCATCCCTGGTATAAATCCTACTTGATTGTGGTGAATGATCCTTTTGATGTATCATTGAATTCAGTTTGCTGATATTTTGTCAAGGATTTTTGTATCTATGTTCATGAGAGTTGTCGACCTATAATTTTGCTTTATTTATAATATCTTTGCCTGGTTTGGTATCAGGGAAATGCTGGCTATTTTCTTGGAACAGTTTGAGAAAAATAGGCATTAGCTCTTTCACGTGTTTGGTGGCACTCATCTATGAAGCCATCTGGTCCTGGACTTTGTTTTGGGGATTTTTACTGTTATTATGAATTCAATTTCATTACTTAGTAATCAGTCTGTTCAGATTTTCTTTTTCTTCCTGATTCAGTCTTGGAAGATTGTATGTTTCTAGGAATTTATCCATTTCTTCTAGGTTGTTCAGTTTGTTGGCATGTAACGTTTCATGGTAGTCTCCTGTAATTCTTTATAGTTCTGTGTTGTTGGTTGTAACTTCTCTTTCATTAGCAATTATATTTATTTGAGTTATCTTTTTTTCTTGATGAGTTGTGCTAATAGCTGAACAATTCTGTTTTTTCAAAGAACCAGCTCTTACTTTCATTAATCTTTTCCATTGTTTAAACCTCGATTTCATTTATTTTTCCTCTGATGTTTATTATTTCCTTCCTTCTACGACCATTGGGCTTAGTTTGTTCTTTTTCCAGTTCCTGTAAGTGTACAGGTATAGTGCCCTCATCTCTGGAGGTAGGCCAGTAGTGCTAGAAACTTATCTTAGAGCTGCTTTTGCTCTTTCCTGTAGATTTGGAGCATTGTGTCTTCATTTTCATTTTCCTTCAAAGCGTTTTTAAATTTCCTCTCATTTCTTCATTGACCCATTGGTTGTTCAATAGCACATTGTTTAATCTCTACATATTTTTAAGTTTTCTTGTCACTGATTTCTAGTTTCCTACCATTGTGGTTAGAAAAGATGCTTGGTATGATTTTAACCTTCTTAAATGTATCAAGACTTGTTTTGTGGGCTACCATATGGTCTATTCTGGGGGACAGGCCATGTCCCCCAGAATACACATATTCAATACACATTTTCAGTACACATATTGAAAAATGTGTATCCTGCTGTTTTTGGATGGAATGTTCTGTATATATCTGTTAAATTCATCTGGTCTGGGACGCCTGGGTGGCTCAGTTGGTTAAGCAGCTGCCTTCGGCTCAGGTCATGATCCCAGCGTCCTGGGATCGAGTCCCACATCGGGCTCCTTGCTCGCCAGGGAGCCTGCTTCTCCCTCTGCCTCTCCCTGCCGCTCTGTCTGCCTGTGCTCGCTCTCTCTCTCTCTGACAAATAAATAAATAAAATCTTAAAAAAAAATAAATCCATCTGGTCTAATGTGTGACTGCAGGTAATGTCTCCTTATTGATTTTCTGTCTGGATGATCTATCCATTGATGTAAGTCAGGTATTAAAGTACCCTACTCTTATATTGCTGTCAATTTCAGCCTTTGTGTGTGTTAATATTAACTTCATGCTTTTAGGTGCTCCTGTGTTGGGTGCATAAATATTTACAAGCACTTTTCCCTTCTGTTGAGTGGATCCCTTTATCCTCTGTCTACTTTATCTGATGGAGTATTGTCACCCCAGCTGTTGTTTGTTCCTGTTTGGATGCAGGGCCTTTTTCTATCCCTTCCCTTTCATTCTGTGTGTGTCTTAGGTCTGAAGTGAGTTTCACTTCATTTGGCAGCATTTGGGTGGGTCCTATTTTTTTTTTTTATCCTTTCTGCTTCCCCATGTATTTTGATTGGAGCATTTAGTCCTTTTACATATTAAAGTAATTATTGGGGCGCCTGGGTGGCTCAGTGGGTTAAAGCCTCTGCTTTTGGCTTGGGTCATGATCCCAGGGTCCTGGGATCGAGCCCTGCATTGGGCTCTCTGCTCCGCGGAGAGCCAGCTTCCTCCTCTCTCTCCCTGCCTGCCTCTCTTGCCTGCTTGTAATCTCTGTCTGTCAAATAAACAAAATCTTAAAAAAAAAAAAAAAGTAAGGGACGCCTGGGTGGCTTAGTTGGTTAAGCGGCTGCCTTCGGCTCAGGTCATGATCCCAGTGTCCTGGGATCGAGTCCCACATCGGGCTCCTTGCTCGGCAGGGGGCCTGCTTCTCCCTCTACCTCTGCTTGGCACTGTCTGCCTGTGCTCGCTCATTCTCTCTCTCTCTCTCTGACAAATAAATAAATAAAATCTTTAAAAAAAGTAATTATTGATAGGTATGTACTTTCTGCCATTTTGTTGTTTCCTGGTTGTTTTTGTAGTTCTTCTCTGGCTCTCTTCCCTTGTGATTTGATGATTTTCTTTACTGTTTAGATTCATTTCTATGTTTTGTATATCTATTATTTATTTATTTATTTTTTGTTTATTAATTTTTTTTTATTATTTACATCTACTCCTGTGTATATATTATAGGTTCTTTGGTCTGGGATTACATGAGGCTCATATTTAACAATCTGTGTCTATGGCATTCTGTTTTAAGTAGGTGGTTGTTTAGGTTCAAATCCATTCTCAAAGCACTACATTTCATCTCCTCTACCGTTTTATGTTTTTCACATCCTATTACATCTTTTTATTTAGTGCATACCTTAAGTAATTGTTGCGGAATTTAGTTGACTTTACTACCTTTTTTCTTAACCCTCATAACCTTCTTAACCCTTAGGCTTTTAAAAGTGTTATTTATTTGAATAATCTCTACACCCAACATGGGGCTTGAACTCATAACTAAGACTCACATGCTCTACGGAATGAGCCAAACAGGTGCTCCTGAATGCCTTTCATTTTGCTTGTCTGGGAAACTCTTTATCTCTCCTTCAATCCTGAATGTTAACTTTGTCAGAGAGTATCCTTGGTTATGTTTTTTTCTTTCAGCACTTTGAGTATATCATGGCACTGAGTCTGGCCAGCAAAGTTTCTGCTGAAAATCAGCTTATAGTCTTAAAGGAGTTCCCTTATACATAACTGATTGCTTTTTTTTTTTTTTTCTGCTTAGTATTCTCTGTATCTTTAATTTTTGACATTTTAATTATAATATGCCTTGGTGTGGATCTCTTTGGATTCATCTTCTTTGGAGTTCTATATGCTTCCCGGATCTTGGTCTGTTTCCTTCCCCAGGTTAATGACGTTTTCAGTTATTATTTCTTGAAATAAGTTTTCTGCCCCTTTCTCGCTCTTCTTCTGGGATCTCTCCAATATGAATGTTAGTATACAGTATACTTGATGTTGTCCCAGAGGTTCCTTAAACTTATTTCTTTTCATTCTTTTTTCTTTTTGTTCTTCCTTTTGGGTGATTTCCACTACCCTGTCTTTCTCATCTCTGATTCATTCTTCTGTATCCTCAAATCTGTTGCTCATTCCCTCTAGTGTATCTTCCATTTCTGTTTTCATATTTTTAAATTCTGACTGGCGCTTTCTCATATTTTCTCTCTTTTAAAGAAGATTTTATTTCAGAGACAGAAAGGGAGAGAGGACATGTGAGCACAAGCATGAGAGGGGAAGGGCAGAGGGAGAAGCAGACAACACGCTGAGCAGGGGGCCTGAAGTGGGGCGTGATCCCAAGAACTGGGATCATGATCTGAGCGGAGGCAGACACTTAATGAACTGAGCCACCCAGGCGCCCCATATTTTGTCTTTGTTGAAGTCTGCACTCTTGTTTCATTTAGTTATTTTTCTCAGGTTTTGTCTTGTTATTTTGTCTGAAACATACTCCTATGTCTGTTCATTTTGCCTGACTCTGTTTCTATGTATTAGGTAGTTCAGTTACGTCTCCCAGTGCTCAAGGTTTATGTAGGAGATGTCCTGTGTGGCCGAGAAGTGCAATCCCTCCTGGCCACCAGTGCCAACGGCTCCAGGGGTGTCCCTTACATGGACGGCAAGTACCCTTGTGTTGTTGTGGAGCTGTGACTGCTGTGGGTGTGCCTGTGGGCGGGGGTGACACCTGGTCTGGCTGGCCGGGCCTCCCTGCTGTGACTGCCGTGGTGCACTGGCAGGCTGGGTTATAATGCTCTCAGCTGTGGCCTCAACAAAACACAGGGTTGTGTGGGATCTTCGGGGGTGTACACCCTGTTGTTAACCATCTAGAGAGAGGATTTCATTTTTTAAAAGATTTTATTTATTTGACAAAGAAGCACAGTGAGAGAGGGAACACAAACAGGGGAAGTGGGAGAGGGAGAAGCAGGCTTCCTGCCAAGCAGGGAGCCCAATGCAGGGCTCAATTCCAGGACTCTGGGATCATGACCTGAGCCGAAGGCAGATGCTTAACTGACTGAGCCACCCAGGTGCCCCTAGAGGGAGGATTTCAAAATGGCACTTGCCATCACTGGGGTCTACACAGAATGGGCTAGGAAAAATGGCTGCTCCCAGTGTCTCCGTCCCTGGGGAGATGCCCAGCTGTCTCTGCCTTCTCTGGCAGGCACTCCGAGATTTTATCTTTATTTTTTTATTCTAATTTTTTTCAAGATTACTGAAAACATTAATTATGCCTATAGTATGTACATGTTTTATATGGTGTTTTCTTACTGGTTTCTGAGTCAAAGCGAGTCTGTGCATTAACCCTTTAAGGGTGGGCTTTCCTTTTCCTATAGTTCCACTGTTTTCTTGGACAGGACTCCCTGGTAGTTTCGGAATCCAGGTGTTTTGCGAGCTCCTCTGGATCTGGGCTGCCTGATGCGGAGCCCAAACCTCTCTCTCCTCAGGGAGAACATCTGTACCTGTGAGATCTCTCCACTGTGGAGTGCTGCCTCTGTGGGAGTGTGGTTTTTCCTTAGGCTGCGTTTCTGCCTTTTCTACTCCTCTTCTTGCTGTGCCTTGTTGTGGAGGCTCTGTTCACCCAGGGTCTGGGTCCCCATTACTGGGATTATTCCAAATACAGTTGTAGATTGTTGTGTTCGTGGGATGAGGTGAGCTCACGATGGTACTATGCTGCCATCTTGAACTTTCTTCTTTCAATGTTTGCCATTTGGACCCTTCAAACAGGACCTTCATTTAACCATGAGAAACATACATTGGTTGGAGGAGTTTCCTGTAAATTATCAGAGTCAGAGGTGACCTATCTGCAGTGATGAGGGGTGTTGTCTGAGGGCAAGGGAGCAGGGTGTCAGGAGGAGTTCTGGGAGGAATGGTTAGGAAGATTTCATAGGACTGGGACGATGGGCCGGAAGGTGGTGGGTGTTCAGGAGAGCCTCTACACAGGGCATGGGGATGGCTATGGGGGTCCCAGGACTGTCTCCTCACTGCCCTTAGCCAAAGGCGTGGTGGCAGGAATGGCTCATTTTGGGGTGGTACTTGAAGGCCCTTCCTCCTCACATATTAAAAAGAAAAACGGGAGCTAATAATTAGGATGTTCAAGGGCAGGAGGTGTCATTAAGCTTTTCTTTAAGGCCTCAAAGGTTACATCATCTTGATTTTTCCTAAATAATAGAGTCAGATTTGTTGATTTCTTTAGAAAACATACGAAGTTGGGTCCTAAGAAGTTCAGAATCCAATTCCACAGCCAGCCAGTCTGAAAAAGGCTTGTAATTGGTGCTTGGTTTTAGGTTTGGGATGTTCAGGATACTACAAAAGCACATGAGCTTCTACATGTGTACTTGTTCCAAGACCAGGTTCCCTAAATACTGAATCTGAGTTTGAGCAAACTGCCATTTTTCCTGGAAGACTTTGTTCTTTTAAGGCTAACAGTTTCAACAGGAGGCTGCTGTCCTCCTCCTGTGGGGAGACTTGGGAAAGGGGGCAGAGAAGCAAGTGCTGGATACACAGTACCAGGGGGAAGCCTCCAGAAAACCTTGTGTCACTAAGTCCTTTTGTAAGGTGTGTGAGCCCCCGGGGTGTGACTGCCTGAGGGTCCTGCCATCCTGCCCAGGGAAGCAGGGATCCCAGCTGGCTGCTGCCACAGAAATGCTGCCACAGGCACTGGGCACGCTTATTATGGCCAGGCCCTGGTTGAGACGGAGGCGGACAGGGTCTGGTGATTGGCAAGGATGGGGTGGCGAGGGTCACAATGTTATTTATGGCTTGGAGCTACCGGACGAACCTCCCTGCTCAGCTGCTGGGTTTTCTCATAGGTAGGATTGGGGTGTTGCGGGAGCTAGTGCAGGGGCAGTGAGGACCGGGGCCTCTAGCCTTCTGTTATCGTGGTGCCCTGCAGGGTCTATTTATAAGGTATTGTTTTGTTCTGGGGAGAGGCTTTGCAAGGTCTGCGTGGATCTCAGTGGGAGGTGTGCCGTGGATTCTGCGTGGGTCCATTGAGGGTTTTGCCCATAACGGTCTGGTAGTTGATCCAAGTGGCCTTGGACTTGGCAGCAGGGATGGTGGGGAGACAGCGAGGATATGAAAGGGTCACGTGACCCACCTAGGTGGCTATCTGGATTGCTGCTGTCAAGTTCCAGAATTACTTCCTCTTTCGGGAGAAATTCCAGCAATTTCTTGAAGAAATTTGGGCCCGGTAAGGGAATGGGGCCAAGGAACTAAGAAGAAAGTGTGAGTATCTCCTAGGGGGCCCAAGCAAGAGAGAAGAGGTTCATGACAGGACCTTGTCGAGGTTTGCTAGAGACCCCCATTATCTGAACGGTTTTAGCCCTCCGAGGTGGGGCTCTTGGTGGTAGCGGGGCTGAGCACTGAGTGTTGCTCTCCTGTCAGTTGGGACAGAGACTCATTCCCAGTGTGCAGGGCGGTAGAGAGGGATGGGAAGAGCCTCAGTAGTTCCTCGGAGCCCTGGCACAGGGATGGGAGGGACTAGAACAAACAGTCAGAGGGCCAAAGGGGGCTGGGGCTCTTCTTCCTTGTCCAACTGTCTTTTTTCCAGTGGCCTGGCCTCTTACAGTGATGGTGAAGGTCAGGAGGGTTTCGGTTCTGTTTAGGGGCCTCCGTTTGTCGGAGTTGGAAATTATGGGTCTCAAAAGCCCTGGTTTTAGTTGAGGTGTGGAGGGCACAGGTGAGCGGGCTTGCTACTTCAACTAGATCCACAGTGGACAAGTTTCCCATTCTGTCCTGGTCCTTTTAACTGAAGCATCTGCCCAGCAACAAACACGGAGCTCAAGGCCACCTGGCTGGGGTCGGCATCCAGGGCAGACGAAGCAATCTGCAGGCGTCAGAACCGCCGGAGCAGGCTCACAGGTGTTTAGCCTCAAGCCTGAACGTCAGGGCAACCAGCAGGCTTGGGAAAAGCTTCAGTAATTGCTCTGCGAGTTTTCTAGGGATTTCCCAGGCTTCCTGGTCTGTTCCTCTGAATCCCTTCCAGGGTCTTCTCGTGGGCTGGTCCCTCCCCAACAAGCGTGTGACCACCTGAGTGACCCGCGTCCGAGTCTGGGTTCAGAAGACCGAGGGACCGTGTCACGTGCGTGCTTGAGTCTGCGAGGATCCCGAGTCCTTTCTCAGCTTTGGCCCAGGGAACACGAGCGATTCCGGGCTTAGCTTACAAGGGGCAGGTTCTGACAGGTGCGGGGGTGGGGAAGAGCTGGGGCAGAAGAGAACACGGGGCTGGGGTGGCCCTGGAGGCAGGCAAGGCGGCTGGGAGGGGACACTGAGGCCTCAGAAGCCCTCGGCGGTCACGCCGCTGTCTTCCGCCATGGTTAACTGAGGACAGGGTTTCCTACGGTGCTGGGCGTGCTGGTGCCTCCGGGGGGCTCTTCCCCTCACGCTGTGTAAATTCAGAGCCACCGTCTTCTCCTCCCATTCTGAGAAAGTGACTCTGGGGAGACTGAAGTTTCCCGAGTGACCACTGTGGCTCTCAAAGGCCTCTGCTCAAGTCTGCCCTTGAAACACCTGCCTGAGGGGGCGTTGCGGGTTTAAAGCATGATGCCGGGGCTCCATGAGGCGCGCAGCTGGAGGCCTGCCCCTCAACGCCCCGAGCACCGCTGGCCCGCACGCTCCAGGGCTGGGGATCCCTGCTCCCCAGCCTCACAGGCTGTTGCGGGGGGCGGGGGGTCTTCTCTGGAGCCTGCATTTGACAGCACGTGACAGGGACCTTGCAAATGGAAGTCATCAGCAGAAGGACGGGTTTCTTCTGGAACGGCAGGGGAAGGGCATGGCGGGCTGCTCAGACTCGGCAAAACCACGGGCAGGTGAGTCTGGAGCCCAAAGGAGAGGAACAGGATGACCTCGGAAGGAGGAGGGAGTTGGGAGAGGCGGTTTGGAATCAAAGTCCATGGTGGGGACGGGTGGGAATTCGGGGTGCGCGGGTCGCTGGCTGGCTGTTCCAGAACCTCCGGTGGCGCAGGCTTCTTGAGGAGGGCCGGGCCGCGCGAGGGCTGCCGGAGGAGGGCAGTGGGAACCCGTGCCCTGTGTCGGGGGTGGTGGGAAGTGCAAAGCGAGGGGAGCAGATGGGAAGGCAGAGCCCGCGGCGGCGGCGGCCCAGGGGCTGGTCCTTGGCACCACGGGGTGGACGAGCTGCTCTCCGGACTATGTTGCAGCCCCACAGCCCCCCTGCAGGCAAGGCTGTCACTGGCCCTGCGTTACCAAGAACACGGGGGCTCTCGGAACAACGATACCCCCCGCCTGATGACCCAGTGCGGTGGGTTGGGTTGGCTGCCCACTGCTGCTGGAGTCCCGCGGCCTCGGGGTGACTCCAGCCTATCCTCTAGGGCTGCTGAGGGGCCAGCGTGTTTGTGTGTGGCTGGGGTCTCCCTGCTGCTCCAGGCGGCCCCACAGATTGGAGCCTCTCCTGCGCGACTGCCTTGCTCTTGCTCTGCCTTGCAGTGTCTCATGGGTGCCCCCCATGCCCGCCCCACCCGTGCCCCCTGAAGGCAGCTACTTTTCTCAGGCTGAAACTCTAACCCAATTCCGGTGTCTGGCTACCAGGAGGCCCCGCAGCAGCACCTAGCCAGGGGCCCCTTTCTCCCCGCAGTGGCCAAGCCCGTCCCTGCCTACCGTGTCTGGGTGCCCCCCACCTGGAGGGCCGAAGTCCCACTGGAAACCAGCTCCTGCCATGTGCAGACAGGTGCTTTTTGCAGGACCCCCCAGAGCAAATGAGCAAGAACGGCGCCCGCAGGTAGGGGTTTCTAGCACGGGTCCCCACTGGGACACATGCAGCGAGACAAGTCCTCACGCTCAGACAAGCCACTGAGAACTTTAAATCTGCTTTATTGGCAGCTAAACTGTTCAAAAATGTTCTCACGATTCAATAATTACAAAGACTCAGACTTACATTAAAAAAGTAAAAACCAGAACCCCCAGCAGGTGCCAGCCCCAGCAGAAGGCCCAGGGGGCGGTGGACAGCAGGTGCTGGGTGTGCGACACGCACAGGCAGGCCGTGGTGCCCACATCACTCAGTGCCGACTCAAGGGAAGTGCACGTCTTCCACAGCGTCGCCAGAACGCGGACCAGCGGGAGAGCAGGGCAGAGCCCGTCCTGGGCCGGAGACCAGCGCCGCCGGCAGTTAATCCTAAGCCTTTCACAGGACAGGGCACAAACCTGATTACTCGACACAGCAGCAAGGAAGGGGGAGAGTAAATCCACGGGCAGAGCCAATGTGCAGGAGTGTCAGGCGAGTCTACGTGATGCATACGGGCACTAACCACAGGGCTCCATGCAGGGGCGGGGCGGGGGGGGGTGTCCGGCGCCTGCAGTGGGGGTCCGGGGGCGCTGGCCTCTTCTTGCCCAGTGGCAGCGAGCCACGCCCACCTTCACGGTGCGGCCGCAGCCGTGCGAGCGTGGGGACTTCACAGTAATGAGACAGGTGACACTTGACGGCTGGGACCAGGAGTGGACTCACACACTCACTCACACACACGGGGCCCAGGGCAGGGGTGGCTCCAGGGGCCTCTGGCCATGGCTACACGGTCGGCATGACTACGCGTGTCGGCACCCAGACACGGTGCGGCTGACTGTAATGGCTAAGCGAAGACAAAGGCCACCAACTAACCTCCACTTTCCTGTCTTCAAGATTCTAGGGACACGGGGACTGAAACACAACTTCCTACGATTCTCTAAGGTCCTAGGGGGCAGGGAACAGGCTCGTCACGGAGGCTGCGCAGGGCCTGCAGGCTCACCACACGGGAGGCCGGCAGCCGCAGCTGGTTCCGGGCGGGGGAGGCGAGGTGCTGGTCCTTCCTGTGCAAACGGAACGGTGCTGTCCCACCGTGGTGCGGGTCGGTGGGTCGGGCCCACCACCACCAACCATGCGGCAGAAAACTGATCATTATTATAATAAAGATTTTTCTTTATCTCCATATCTACACATTGAGTCTACGTTTCCTTGGACAACACTGGAGGTCAGCTCAATCTTGGCACTGGCACCGGAGGCCGCCCACCCCAGCTCCCTGGCCCCGTGGTGGCGAGGCCGGTGGCTTCAGGCGTCGTAGGCTGGCTGCTCCAGGCCTTCGAGGGGGAGCTGGCTCCTGTGCGGGGAGTTGGGGCTTGGGGGGCCGCTGGGGTTGGAGCTGTTCGATGGAGTCGAGTGTTTGGTCGAGTCAGAGTCAGGCTGTTAACACAAAGGAGGGGAGAGCGTAAGGACAACCTCCCCGGGCCCGTGGAGGCTGGGTGCAGCCCTCCAGACGCGGGCACTGGTGGGGGAAGGACGGGCCCGCTGCTGCCTCCTGTCTGCTTATGACAACACTCTACGAGCATTTCACAGCGTCCTTCAGTGCACCGGTGAGGCGATCACAAACCAAAGCCCAACCCGAAACCCACAAATAACTCAGCAATTACAGTTACAAAGAGGAACGAGCAACTCTACAGCAAAGAAACCAGACAGTCTGAAGTCAGACAAGGCGCTCTTTCATGATAAACTTCCTCAGCGTGATAAAAGGCCCACAGCTCACTTCACACTCAGTGGCGAAGTCACAACTTTCCCACTAGCACGAGGCACAAACAAGCTGTTCCACTCCGGCATAAATTTAACCAAAGAGGTGAGACATCTGACCACTGAAAGTAGAGAACACTGCAGCAGAAAGACGGCCTGAGCCAGCTCATGTCCGTGGACGGAAGACCCGGCATCGCGAAGATGGCAGTACGCCCCCAGAACCATCCACAGCCTCAGTGCCGTCCCTACTGAAATCCCGACAGCTCTTTTTCCAGACGTGGGAAATGGCCGTCCTCAAATTCATATGGAATTGCAAGGGGCCCAGAGCAGCCAAAACAATACTCCAAAAAAACTGGGAGGAACCACACTTCCCAAACTTACTCCTCCAAATGCACTAAAAAGCCACAGTACCCCGAACGGCGTGGTGTTGCGTCAGCACAGAGAGCAGCAGACCAGAACCAAGTCCAGAAACAAATCTGTGTTACCACGGTCTGCTGGCTTTTGGCAAGGGCACCAAGGCACTTCGACGAGGGAAGGTGGCGCTGGATCTCCACCTTACGACGTAAGGAAAAAGACTCCCAGTAGATCAATGACCTGAACATGAAGGCTAAAACCGTAATACTCAGAAGAAAACAGGAATAAATCTTTATGACTTTGGATTCAGCAATGAATTCTTAATTATAACCTCAAAAGCACAACCAACGGAAGAAAAACGGTTGGGTCACCCAAATTAGAAGCATCAGAGAACAGGATCAAGGTGAGAACACGACCCACAGGAAGGGAGAAAACGCCTGCACCTCACATCAGGACCAAGTGTCCAGATAACACGCTCTTCAACCCCATAACGAAAGACAACTCAATTTACAAAAACGGGCAAACGACTAGACGTTTCTCCGAAGGCACAGAGGCTGCCAGCAAATGCAGGAAAACGAGGCTGGACATCAGCAGTCATTAGGGAGATGCGAATCAAACCACAATGAAGTTGGTAACTTCACACCCACCAGGATGGCTATTAAAAAAAGAAAAAAAGGAAAGGAAGGGTAAAGGCACCGACAAGGACGCGGAGAGATCCTTCCCTTCACACTTTGCTGGCGGGAGTGTGAAATGGCGCCGCTGTCGTGGGAAACACCGACGGCTGGATGTGCAGACGTGAGGATGCACCCGCACGAACGCGGGTCCGCACGTGGTCTTCTCCGCGCTACTCGCAGCAGCCAGAGCTGGGTCCAGCCCACGTGTCCACCTGAGGACAAGGAGGATGTAAAATGGGGACATCGGACGCCTGCTGCAACGTGAATGAACCTTGAGGCCTTTACGCTAAGTGAAGGAGGCCAGACTCAGAAGGCGGCGCAGACGTCCGTGACGGGCACACCCGCAGACACAGAACAAAGATGTGTCAGTGCCATGGGAGGAATGGGAGGGAGGAATGGGAGGGAGGAATGGGAGAAAACGCTGGGTTGGGGTGGGGTGGGTTTTGAGGCAATGGAAATACTTTGGTCTTTAGCTGGTGGTTGCACAACTCTGTGAATTTACTGAACAGCCACGGAGTTGTTCACTTTAGAACGGCACGAGCTCCACTCACATTCCTCCCAGAGTGTGAACACATGAGAGCAGTGCGGGACGAACGGGTGCTCTGTGCCTGGGGGTGCACTAGCCCCCTCGGGGGGCTCTCTGTCCACTGTGCGGCAGGCCGGCCTGGGACTTCTAACTTGGACCCCGAGAGGAGGCAACGTTGGAAAGACGGAGGACCAGCTCCAGGGTCAAGGGGACCGAAGCAACGTGGTGAGACCGGGGGCTGGGGAAGTGGAAAGAAGGGGCCCAGTCTACCCCACCGACCGACACAGTTCAGGAGAAGTGTGCGGGTGCACGCACAAGCACGTGCTTACATACTCATCTGCCAGTCCCTGGGGAGAATGCTCCAGGGCCTTCTCACTGTTCTCCAAAATCTCAGACAAGCCTTGACCGAGGGCTGTACTTTTCATAAATTCAACGTCATGAGAGAGAAAGGCTGGACTCAGACTACAGGCAGGACGACAGAACCCATGGGTGCTCCTTAACTGGACTCTGGGTTTCAGAGCGGCCAGGCCCTGGGCGTGAACAGTCCCCAAGAGACACCAAGGTGCGAGGTGAGCCCCGCCGGGGAGGAGGGGGGCTGCACCCTCAGGAGACGCGCGCAGAACCAGGCTGGGGCTCCGGTGAGGCCGCACCTTCCTTTCTGCTGGGCGTTCCCCCACAAACCCAACCGGGGGGGCAGGTCACGTAAGGCTCACGTGGGACGCTTGCTCTGGTGTTCTTGCAACTTTTCTGAAGGTTCAAAACTTTCAAAACACACAGCTGAGGGGAAAAAAAGTAAAATAAGAGAAAAAAACAAGACCTACATGTAGAGGCAGCAGCGTTCAGCGGTTCTGAGGGTATTCTACGAAACCTTCCCGGAAAGAAAGCGGGCACGTTATGGCGACTAAGAGCCGAGTCAGAGCTGAGCCCGGTACAGCTCTGAAGACAAAGGCGGCCGAGGTCAGCCCAGGACACGAGCTTGACTGACGAACACTGTCAACCGAAGGACCCCAGACCGTATCTACTCCAAGAAAGAACACATCACGACCAGGGAGGTTTGACTCTCAGGAGGCAAGGCCGTTCCCTTTGACACAAACAGGCTGGAGAGAAATCCCGGGAAGGTGGGGTTTCAAAGGGAAACCTTTGATGAAAGCACCTGACCGACACCCACCACCCCTGCCTTAGCCTGGTGCGACGCTGGCCAGAAAGGACGGGAGGCGTGCGTCTTCCTGGAGCCTGGCGGGGGCACGGAGCCCGCGGCATCAGTGGGCCGAACCTCTGCTCTCAGGAGGCCCCCCAGTGCGCTGAGCGAGGCAACACCCCTCCCAGGGTCCGAGAGACAGAACTCCAAGGCCATCAACCAAACACAAGTGCCAATCAGAACTTATCAAGGTAGGGGGGACACTGAAGGCCCAGAGTCGCCAGCTTATACGGACCCCAGCCAGAACCACCAGGTATGCAGCGGGAGATTGCAGTCCGTTCACAATGGCAACAAAACCCTCCAAATTCGTAAGAATCACTTACCACAACATGCACTACCTGTAGGAGGGAAACCAGCAACTGGAGAGACACTCCGTGACCCCACACAGGAACGGTCAAGCTGGTCGGCATCCCCCAGATTAATCTATGAATCGATGTAATCGCAATGAAAAGCTCAACACAATTTTTACTTCTTTTTTTTTACTGTGAAACCAACAAGCTGGTTTTAAAATTTGGAGTGGGGTGCCTGGCTGGCTCGGTCGACGAGCACGGGACTCTTGATCCCAAGGTCATGGTTTCAAGCCCCACACTGGGTGTAGATGTTACTTAATACACTTAAAAGAAATAAAATTTATTTGCATAAAATAAAAACAGCTAAGAAACTGTTATAAAGGAGGAACAGATTTCTTTGCCCGATCTCCCACAGGTGGCGCCGACAGAGGAAAAGGATCCATCCACTGGCGGACAGACTATCCAGAAATAGAAACATGTCAACAGAGGGGTTTAACATACTAAAAAGACAACATTTCAAGTTAGAGGGAAAGAAATGGCATGGGGCCAGGGCGCCATCCACTTTCGAAATAAGTCAGCTCAGGTCCTTGCCTACGAACATACTCTCAGAGTCAGCACACTTTCTCACAAACATCACCAAGGCACGACGCACAAAAGGAAACCTCGCCGAACTCAAGAGACGCGAGAACGTCTGTTCACCTTAGCTGAATGAGACGGACGGGACTGCGTGAGAATTAGCGTCTGCAACAGACCACGTTCACAGTGAGAAAAGAGCTTCTAGGAATGAGGAAGGGGCTGAAGGTGCGCAGCTGGGCCTGGAGGAAGAACGGCTGGCCCACACTGGCAGTGACCGTGGACCTCAGAGAGTCAGCAGCCCGGCAGGAAGACCAGCATTGGCCTCACCTGTTCTGCCCCGGGTAGGGCTCCCTAGTGCATGGAAGCTGGCGAGCATGGGCTCCTGCACTGTCCCCACTCCCTCCAGTGCGTAAGGCCACACCCACCACAGGTCCGGGGTGCCTGAGGAACAGCAGAGCCATGCTGGCCGCACAGGCCGAGATCCTGACCAGCCATCAGAGAACGGGGGAGACAGGCCGGCGTGGAAGCCTCTCGCAGACGCACCAGGCCACCTGCACACCCAACTGAACGCAGCTACCAGTAGCTACATGGGAGCGTGGAGGACACAGACGGTCTAGAAGGAGAAGCTGGCTGGCCTTTTCTCCAAAAGGCATTCATTTCTCAGTCATTCAGCAGGGAGGCCCCTACTTGTCAGTGCCCGGGAGGCTTCTGTGGCCCCCTCAAGCCCCCAGTTGGGGCAGCCACCAGCGTCTGGAGGGTCCAGGCCCTCGGGAGCAGAGCCCGGAAGGGGGCCTGGCTCCAGAGGCCTTGGTTTGATTGAGGAACATGCTCGTCAGGTCATTACCCGGGAACAGGATCCCACATCCTTCTCCCACCAGGCTCACGGTCACAGAGCCCGTGCCGTCCCACCCTCCAGCAGCGCCGGGGAGTAGCACTCAGGTCAGCCTGTCACTAGGCCGCTCTTCCTTCTGCGGTGGTGACCAGGCTGCACCCTGGTCCCTTCTTTCCCCAGCCTGCGCGGCCCCACAAGGCTGGTCCAGGCGGGGTGAAGCTGCTGTCACCACTCGGATTCTCACCCACGTGAGGAGCTGCAGACGCTCAGTGGCGCCCCTGGAACAAGGCAAGTCTTACCTCTTTGTCAAAGTCCTGGTCGGGATCGGACATACTCCTAAGAGGCACAGCCACTCCCGGCTCCGACCCCCCTGTGGAACAAGGACAGCTGCCATCTTAGGGAAAAGAGTCCAGAGCCCCGGCAGGCCAGGCCCCCACTCTCGGACACCCTGGTACCTGATGAGGGCCATGAGATGTAGGGCTTGTTCCTGGGTGGAGGCTGCCGAGACAGGTTGTGGGGAGCAGGGCCAGGCCTTTCCTCCTGGGAGGGGGGTATGGCGCTCTGGGTGGAGAGAAAGGTAGTGAGCAGGCTTGGGGCGCCCAGGCAGACCACAGGGCAGAAGCACATCTGGGCCCCGGCACAGCTGCAAGCCAGGCCCCACAGACCACAGCCGGGGTCCCGAGACCTCGCTCCATGGACAGTGGCACCAGACTAATTTTGAACTAAGAATTGAGAAGAATGATTTTAGGCAAAGTCAAATCTTAGCTCATTTTAAAAAATTAACATATAATGTATTCTTTGCCCCAGGGGTACAGCTCTGTGAATCATCAGGCTTACACACTTCACAGCACTCACCACAGCACACAGCCTCCCCAGTGTCCATCCCCCAGCCACCCCATCCTTCCCACCCCCTCTCCACCTCCAGCAACCCTCAGTTTGTTTCCTGAGATGAAGAGTCTCTTATGGTTTGCCTCCTTCTCTGGTCTCATGCGGTCTCATTTTTTCCCCTCCCTTCCCTTATGATCCTGTCTTGTTCCTCAAATTCCTCGCATCAGTGAAACCATATGGTAACTTTCTCTGACTTATTTCGCTCAGCCTAATACCCTCTGTTCCACCCATGTTATGGCAAATGGCAAGATTTTGCGGTTTTTTGATGGCTGCATAGCAGTCTGTGGTGTGTGTGTGTGTGTGTCTCGCGTGTGCCACAGCATCTTTATCTGGATGGACGTCTGGGCTCCTTCCACCGTTTGGCTATTGTGGACGTTGCTGCTGTGAACACGGGGGTGCACGTGCCCCTTCGGGTCACTGCATCTGTATCTCTGGGGTCAATACCCAGTAGTGCGACTGCTGGGTCACAGGGTCTAGCTCCTGTTTTTAAGTGAAAAGCTCCGCTCCCTGCTTGTACGAAGATGTTCCTGAGAAGCCATTTTTGACAGCTAGTTTCCCCACAAAACACTGACAGCCTGAAGCGGTGACAGACACCAGGCAGATGTAAACACCCGGGTGGTTAGAGACCCGCAGATGAACCACAGCCAGCTCCGCAGTGAGGCGCCACGGGGTTCTCTCCGAGATGCGGGGCGGGGCTCAGCCGGGTAGCCTAGGCCGGTGGACTGCAGGGCCTGCAGCCCCGCCCCGCCCCGCCCCCCGCCTCAGGCCCCGCCCCCCGCCTCAGGCCCCGCCCCGCCCGCTCACCAGAGGCAAGTCCATGAGCACCTGCATGCCGTCACCCGGGCCCATGTGGGCCACGTGGTTGAAGTTGGTGGGGTTGGATATCATTTTGGATCTCAATTCTGGGTCTCTAAGCATCTCTCTGAGGAAAAGTGGAGCACGTTGCAGACTCCCGAAAACGCCGAGGGCCCCCGCCCCCGCCCCTCCCCCGCCCGGGCGCTCACCGCCGCTGCTGCAGCCGCTCCTCCTCCGGCACCTTGAAGACGAAGCGCCTCTTGCTCCTGGTCCGCAGCATCTGCTTCTTGCTGTTATCGGACGTGTCGGGCACGTTGAGGGCCGTTCCTGCGGGAGGGGGACGAGCCCTGCAGTTCTGTGCGGCCCTCGTGCGAGGGGTGACCCGCCGCCCCCGCCCCCCGGCCCCGCGGGCAGAGCCTCACCCGCGAACTTGCTCTTGAAGTAGATCAGGCGGGGGGGCTCGCAGCTGAGGAGGTTGAGGGAGCCGTCGGAGCTCAGCGGCCGTATCTGCGCAGGAAAGAGAGGGAGGGGAGCGGCGTGCAGGGCTGCCGCGCGCGGCAGGGGCCCGACCCGCGCCGCCCGGGCCTTACCCTCCGCAGGCCGATGGTCTGGACCCACTCCATGGTGCGCACGTCGAACACGTCCACGCCGTACTCGCTGTACACCGTGACGTGAGAGGGGCTGCAACCTGGCGCGGAGGGGCAGGCGGGTGAGCGAGCCGCGCCCCGGCGCCCCGGCCACCCTCAGCTCGGCGGCGCAACCCGCTCGAAGGCAGGAGCTTGCGCGCTCCTGCCCTAGAAGGACCCTTCGCTCCCAAGGTCCCCGAACACCGGCCCCTCTGTGCCCGGGCAGCGCCTTCCACACAGGCGCAGGCGGCGAGCAGCCGAGCGGAGAGCCAGCTGCCCCTTCGCCTCCGCCCGCAACTACTGCGGAAACCAGCGCTTTAGGCTCAACATGCCTGGCACTGAGGTGGGGGCGAGCGCTCTGTTTGGAGGCAAATTCCTTTAAGAGATGCAGAAAGTCCGATTTCTCAGTGAACCTTTAAAATCTCCAAACAAAACTGCTGCTCAGCTCTGGGGCAACCACCCCGCCTGCCTCGGCCCCAGCTAACCCACGGGCTCTCTCTCGCTCTCGCTCAAGGACTGGGCCTTCCAGGTGTGTGCAGGCGGCCCTCCGGTGCTCTGGTCTCGACACACCGGAGACCAGCTTCCTGTAAGGAGCCCCACTGGGGGGCGGGGTTGCAGGGGAACGACGACATCCCGCCCTCCTCCGGAATGATGGGACACTGCCAGGTGGGGACAGGAACACACCAGGGACCACAGGCCCATCTGGCATTTGCGGCTCGAGGGGACAGTCCCCACCTTTAGAACTATAGTAAGACTGAACCTCGGGGGAAGGAGAGCAGGTCCGGGGAGAGGGCCCACCCAGGAGGGCGAGGCAGGGGCGAGGCCCGCCGTGGGGTCCCCAGCGCCGCCCCGCAGCAGCACAGAGCCACGCAGCTGGCAGAGCTCGGCGTGCGCCCCGGCCCTTCTGCCTTCCAGGCTCGAGTTACTCCCTCATGTCACGCGTCACTGACTGAAGATGAACCTTTGAAAGGCTTCTCCTGCTGTGCTGCCGTCAAGTCCCCAGTGGGCTGCGCGGTCAGCCCCTCTCTTGAACACAAACGGGCAGATGGAAGAGCCTTTAGGAAGCAGCCGAGAGGCTGGAACTAGCCAGCGCCCGCCACAGAGGGGACATGCAGAAAAACTCCCTGCGGGAACTCTCAGAGGACCGTCCTCCACACGGAGGCCCCCGGCATGGGGGGCTCCCTCTGCGAGGAACCAAGGAGAGGCGTGTGTGGCTTGCTGATAAACTGAGGCACCGGAGTCTACAGAAAACTAAATGAAAACATCAACACCGGTGGCGAGAGGACGGGCTGGGGAGCCTGACGGATGCGTCCGAGCCCCGCTCCACCGCGTGGCCCACGTGGGACCGCCCGTGCCTCCCTATGGGACTGGGACGGGTGAGGACACACGCGAACGCTCAGCATGGGCGTGGAACAAGGAGGCAACAGAGTTTTCGTTCTCCAGCCCGAACTCAGTGAGTCGTCCCTTGCCCACTCACAAACAGATGTGGAGTGTGTGGTGTGCGCGCAGGGGGAGCGGGAACCAGGAGGGCCAACACAGGAGCACGAGGTGCGCGGGCCAGCCACACAGCCAGGATGCCAAAAACATCACACGCAGTGACCTTTCCACAATAAACTTCTCAAAACTTAGGGTGCAGGAGGAAAAGACCCTGACAGGCAGGGCTGCCGCATGGCTCTGAGGCCACTCCTGTCCAGGCTGCCCATGAGGACGATGGGGTGCGGCAAGGAAGGGACCTGGCCAGCCATCACCTGCCTGGCTGTCTGCTGCCCTGGCTGGGGGCTGAGTTGGGGAACGTGCAGAGGCCCGGAGAGCCGAAGGCTGGCGGATCACCTCAACGGCCCGGTGTCCCACTTCCAACACCTCTGGGGACTCTGCCAGCTTGGCGAGGCCGGCGGTGAGGCACACAGAAGGTCATCCTTTTAGGTAATTAAGGAAAAATATGACCCCACCTCCCACCCTGTCCCCATCCGCTCAACATCAGCATGTGCCCTGTGACCTGTCTCCTCACTCCCTGCTCTTGGCCCGACCTGCTGCTTCTCTGACTCAGGCTACACCGAGCAGGTGATCCGAGCCGTAGAGTCTGCTGAGAGAGCCCAGACAGCAGCCTGCGTGGGACGTGTCCCCACAGAGCCGACTTGGGGCCCTGACTCACTGGGCTCGGGCCTTAGAGACTCTTGTCCGGGGACCCCGTTCCACAGAAGGGCCACTGAAACTAGGCAAACAAGGGTTCACAGCTCCCAGCAGTTCCGCGGGCACCTGTCCCAGCAGGAGCTAACCTGCACACTGGAGCTGCGGTGTCTTCTGGTACCCAAACCCTCTAGCTTGAGTTTATAAATCCTGCCCATCCGGGTTCTTCAGCGGAGGGGCCCCTGCCAAGCCCTGGCGCTGGGAGAGACAGGCGCCGCCGGCAGGAGGCTGGCGCGAGAGGGACACCCCCCCACCTCCCACTGGTCCAAGAGGTGCAGTCAGGAGCATACCTTCTCCTGAAGAAACACAGGCCCCCCCACCCCCACCCCAGGGCCCCTCTAACTGCTCAGCTGAGGGACTGAGACACAAACCAAAGCGAACTAGAACGCATGCTGACTGTCGAGGTGAAGAGCGGCAACAGGGATATGGCAACAGAAAAACATATACATACTACAGGCAACAGGCGCCGCAGGCCACATGAGCTCCTGCATGCGTGACCTCCGACCTTGTGGGTCCACGTACAGTCCCATGTGGCTGAAGCAAAGCAGGTACTCCTCGCTTTTGAGCTCCACAGCACAAAGGGCATCAAAAGACTGCTGGGAGAGGAACGTAAGCGAGGGGTCATTGGGATTTACCAGGGTTAGAGCCTGCCCGTCCCCCTGGGGGCTCAGCAGAGAGAACCCAGACGGGTAGCCAACACACAGCTTGTCCTTGAGCGCGGCCATCCACTGCACAGTGCCGGGGGCCACGATTTCATTGACCTTCCTGTGGAAAGGCCTAGTTCTCTGGACCTCATAGCAGAGGACCAGGCGCTTCACAGCCACGAACAGGCAGGTGGAGGAGCTCTTCCTCAGTGTCGCGGTCGCAATGAGCTGGCAGCCTTTTGTTTCTGGAAGCTTGATGTCGACGTTGCTTTCTGCCCCATCGAAGGCAGACCACGGGCAGAGATGGACGTGGTGGTTCCGGCCGCAGAGGAGGACGGCGACTTTCTCTTTGGGAGCAAGTTCGATCTGGTAGACTTTCTTGTAGTCAGCAACGCGGACGATCACTGCGGGAACGAACAGCGGAATCACAGCGGCTCAGGAGTGCCCGCTTGAGCACGTCAGGAGCCTTGCTGTCGGCTCCCTTCCCTGCCAGCCAGCTCTACTCGAGAACGTGCCTCCAACCCTGCCAACCTCAGGGTCCTGCAGATGCCAGGGCAGCGCCCTCCTTCAGGAGCCCCCAGGGGCCACCCCAATCTCACACTCCTCCCTCTGACTCCATGGTACCAGCACCCCAACCCCCCGCCGCCCGGGCTGGGAGATGCCGAGCACACCGCAGCCTCGGGAGGGTGGATCTGGATCTCCTTCCGGTTCATCCCTGAAGATAAGAACCCTCGGGTTGCACGTGGGGAGCAACGGTCTGTCTCCAGCCTCACTGGACCCTCAGAAAAACTCTCTGAAAGCAGCCACCCCCAAATTAACCCACTATCCCCAATACCCTAACTGGTGTAGGACCTGCACTAAGGGCTCTCTGAGCAGAGCCTTTGGCCTGGACCCTGAGGGACCAACAGCCCTGGGCGCGGACCGGCAGGTCCCACCAGGCTCAGCAGGAAGGGAACGCTGGCCACCATGGAGCTCATTTCTGGGGGATGTGCCCAGAGCCTGGCCCAGGGGCCAGGCCAGTTCTAATCTGCCTGAATTTCTCTCCTGAAACACAGGATGGTGGAGAGAGGAGACAGGGTTACTTTGCATTTTCTTGCCGGAAAGAAGGAAATACCCCACTTTGAAGCAGAGGAAAGAAAGTTTCAGGAAGGCATCAGCACATCGAGGAATTCATAAAATCATCTTCCTTCTAGGAGGCTCTCCCTGCCCCCATCTCCCCCCTCAGTCCTGTCCTCCATGAGCTCAGTGGGCGCGGGAAGCCACTCGCCACCCCACCCATGGTGCCGGTGGGTCTCTGTGCTCTGCTGAACCTGCGGGTAGAGCCCAGCCCTGACTCTGAGGCACCAGGGGACGCGCCATACACGTCTGCTGAACATCTGTCTTATCTGCCACAGGTGACGTCTCTTCCCTTTGTTTATGGAATCCACACGCCACGAAGACCTCTTCGCTCCCGGGGTTCCTGCTCCTTCTCCCGCACCCGTGCGCGTGAACCAGGGAGGGCAGACAGCGGCTTCTGGGCACTCACCATCGCGGGTCACCTCTATGACGTACAGCCCTTCTTCTAGGCCGACCACGATCCTGTCCCCATCTGTCACGGCAGGAGGGGTAAGAACAACACACGGACGTCAGTGCGATCGACACACACTGTTCGCTTCTCAAAGCAGACACAGGCACCCAGTTCCCGAAGACACCATGCAGCCACCGGCCGCGGGAGGGCAGATCGGGCCCCACAGGCACCCGCGGACACGCTCCGCCGTCCCCTGCATCATGAGCACGGCCCCGCGGCACCAGGCACGCACCAATGACGGCAGCACTCAGGACAGCCTTGATGAGAGGCAGCGTGCTGTCGTAGGCCTCCTGCGGGACGTGCACGACCTGGTTCTTCAAGCGGTTCTTGTGGAGGATGGACTGCAGTCCTTCCAGAATCCCAACCCACTTCCTTTTCTCGTTCTCATTTTCTGTCAGAATGAGCAGTGAGCTGGTCTTAGAAGGTGTCCCTAAAAGAGAAGCTGTCACCTTCGTGACAAAGAAAAGAGCTGTAAGACAACCAAAGCACGGCACACAGATGCCCACACCCTGGCCCTGACGCCCCGCGCCCGAGGCCGCGCTGCCCTGTACTGACTCGGGGTGATGGCGGAGTCCCGGTTCTGGGTGCCCACGGAGGCTGTGAGGGGCGCTGCTGCCGTGAACAGGCGCCCCGCACCCCTTCCTTGTCAGACTATGCTTTTGCCAACACTGATGGAGTCCACTTTAAAATTTCTTGAATGATCTTACTATACTTAACAGGAGCCTGGGCGGCACTGGCTGCTACAGAAGGTCAGCTTTAAACACACGAGGATGGCAATTCTCTGTATTGCACATGTGGGGCAGTTTCTGGGCGGACAGGTGAGTTCAGTTAAGAGGATTCTTGGACTTCATTTTGTGGTCAGTGAAAATTCTCCTGTGTTTTATAAAAAGTCCCAATGGAGGAGTGGGGGTGATTCTTTCCTTAACCCACAATGGCTCAGAGGCTCCCTAATGCCACACCACCTAACAGGAACTCCGTGGGGGGACCTCTCCACCTTGGCCAACAAACATGCTGCCAGGAAACATCTACTGATTCCTGCTGTTTGCTCCAGCTGAGGACCAGTAAGTCCCAGGGAGGGGAGCTGCGGGGGCACATTCTACTCACAAAGGACCACGTGGTGGCTCCCAGCATCAGGCACGCTGTGACTGCAGACAGACTATGTGGTGTGCGGGCCGGAAGGCAGTGCGGGTGACATGGGGGAGACGGGGCCCTGGGCAGGAGGGGCCCCAACACAAGGGAAGGCATCTGGAGTGAGATATCTGCTGGGCTCTTGCTAGGGCATACTGAAATGCTCTGAAGAATGGTTCCATCTTAAGCATGAGATTCCTTTTTTAGGGTTAACGAGACTTCTCTAAGGAACGGAAAACATACCCTGAATATACACGGGATATCTCGGCGGGAAGCGTGTATGACGTCTGAGGCCAGGACTGAGCTCACCGAGAACTCCTCATCTCTGGTGAGAAACAGAACACTTGGAACATCAGAAAGAAACACACAGCCAGGCCTGACCCCACCCCGCGTGCTACAAATCTCCCGAGAGAGGATACTCCCATGGCTCTACTTTCTAGAATATAAGATCGGCCCCTTGCCTCCAGCATGATGAGGAAGCACTTATGCTGACAAAGCCCACAGACTTGAGAACCCCGCAGGTGTTCCAGTAACAAGGGACGTGTGAGAGTAAAAACCCTTTTGTTCCCTGAGCCACATAGTTCTAGTCTGTGCCAGATGCTTCCAGCCACAAACACATGGCTGATTTAGCCCAGACCTGGCTACAATCAAGTGGTCGCTTGGTGACTGCTTCTAAGGGACGGGATGCAACCTGTGGAAGCAGCCGTGCAAGCCCCACGTCAACCCTCTGAATCCTGGGCTCCACCTGACAGCACATCCCGCGGCAGCCAGCCCGTGGGCTCTCGTCCGCCAGGCCAGGGCCTACCTGTGCCCAGCGACAGACAGGTGGGATCGCCTGGGGATGTGGAAGTGACCCAGCCACACAGCTGTCCCTGGAGCCGTTGTCAGGGGCACCTGCCGCAGCTGGGGCCACCCAAGCACCAGGGCGGACACTGAGGCGCCGGGCTCTGGCCCAGAGAAGGTGCCGACGGGCAGACAAGAACCTTAACCCCGTGCTGAGCGTGTGCCTTCTAGAACTGCTCTGTCCTCACAACCTCTCCGACCTGATCACACAGTCATGCCCACTTTACAAGTGGGGGAACACAGAGCTGGACACTACTCCTAAGAGAAGCCAGGAGGGAGGGCGCTCTGCTGCCCCGTCTGTTGGACGCCAGAAAGGCAGGTGGTGAGAGATGCCATGGTTGAGGGAGGGGGTCACACGGCAGAGCCCTGGGCTCCAGATTTCTGTCACTGAGAGAACGTGCAGGTGCCGACGCCTTGGGCTGGGCAACGTGTTCCTGGGGAATCTCCTAGTTGTTCTCGGGGGCAGGTGGTCTTCTTATGTTAAATACCTATGTGCCAAATTGTTGAGTGCAAAAATACCCACACAGGGAAGTTTCTAGCATGCGGGTCAAGCACCTGTTTACAGAAGCGCGTGATGACCAAGTGTAAGTGAGGTCAGAGACTACCCGGCAACAAATGCCCGTCCTGGGCAACAGGGAAGTCAGCGGGAGCTCGAAGGACAGGACGGAACGCACAGAACAGACCTGAGGTCTAGGACCTGGCTGGCGACAACGCCAGGCTGGGTGGACTTTCCCTCAGGCAGGTCGTAGAGAAAGAGCTTGCAGTCACAGACCACTGCGTAAGCCCGCTGCCATCCTTTCTTCACCCCGGTGGGCTTCGGGACCTACAGGCAACAGTGAGAACATTCCACCTGGCCAGAAAGGCCAGGCCCCGAGCCCCAGGAGCCTCCTTGCCAAGGCTTCCTGTCCAGCTGCTGCATGGTTGGCCTGCTTCTCCAGGGACAGCTGCCCCCATGACTCAGGACACGACTAGGGAGGAGTCCAAGCAGGATAAAAGGTGACGCAGGGGACAAAGTGGGGAACTTGGCAAACAGGTGCGTCCACACCACACACAGAGCATCTTGATATGCCGTAGTTCTGAGTCTGTCTGGACCCAGCACTCAGCTCTGGAACCCTATCTTTAAGTGACTGAAAGATGGGGACAAAGGTCTCTCCTGGACTGAGGATGTTCTGGGGTCCTCAGAACCCAGGCCTGAATGCCAGAGGGGAGGCCTCCCAGGACCAGCACAGAGACTTCACAAAGCAACGGAAGTCGTCCGTGAGAGCGCTGCGGTGGACGGTGGGCCATCACGCCCAAGACAGGGACAGTAGAACTGACACGTGCACCCTTCCCTGCTCTCCCCACATCCTACCTTGACGTAGCCCTTGTAGGCCGTTCCTATGCCCCTCTGCACATCCACGCCCAGAGGCCGCTTGGACTGCTCAGGAGGGATGGGGCACACCTGGGGCGCGCTCTCTCTGCAGGATACATGGCACGCGAACGAGCACACTGGGAAAAGGAAGGTGCACCGCCGTCAGAACCTGCTTCCGCCACAGGAGGGCGTGTGTCCCACATGGGGCCATGCGGTAATCCCCACATGTCATGGGAATGGCCCGGACCACCTGGCGGAGCGATCGGTTTCTGGAACAGAAGCCCTGGGACTCTGACACCGAGCGGCCCCCAAGCATGCACGTGGGAGCCCTGACAGGGCGTGAGGGCCAGCGCGGACAGGTGGCCACAGAGCTGTGCACACTGCTCCCCCAGGCAGCTGGGCCTCAGTCCCCACAGCTCCGTCCCCAGATCACCCGCAGAGGAAGCCACCTGCGGGTGTGTGACAGAGCAGTGGCTCCAAGGATAGACAGGGGGTCCTGGCAGCCGATCTGAAGGCCTGCCAAGAACAAAGGCGGTGGCTTCTGCGGCCAGGTAGAAGCACAAAAAGCTGCTTTTGCAGAGCACGTCCCCCCCGTGAGCAGCGGCTATGACTTCAGCGGGCTGCTTGTCGGTGAGACGGGCCATCACACTGCCCCGAGGCGGCCACGCTGCAGACTGAGTGAGGTACGGGGCACCCAGAGGTTCCAAGGCCAACCACGATGCCAGGAGAGACAGGACGCCTCCGCGTACCCTCAATGACAGGATGGGAGGAGAGCAAAGTTGTTTAGTCTCTGCTCTTCCTGATTTTCCGGAAGGACCGCAGACATTTCATTTCACAGTAAACAACAGCCCACAGATCACCTGGGTCCCTGTGGCCCTGTGGTCTCCCGCGGCAGCAACGGTTTGGGACCGTGTCTCCCAAGCGGCAGCAACGGTTCGGGACCGTGTCTCCCAAGGTTCAACTAAGCATTTATACAACTAAAGAGAGCATCTGCCCTCGCCGGCTCACCACTGGCTCGTGTCCGCTGCTCCCCCACCCACAGTGCGCCCAGGCCCGCTCGGGCACCGTGCGGCCACCACTCACCCTCGCAGGCGTAGCCCTGTCGGATCAGGCCCACCATCAGGGACGTGCAGTGGCTGCACTGTGTGGGGCTGGAGAAGGACTTGATGCTGAACTGGTGAGCTTTTGGCTGGAGGAAGAACATTAAGAAGGTGAGACCCAGGCTCTGCAGGGACCATCAGTCTGCTGCGATCACACTGATAGCCCTGGGCATGACCCCGAGAAGCTGAGAATGTGCAGTTTCACTCTGACGTGTACGTGTGCCTTCCTGGTGTTAACTGAAGAGCAGAGCTGACCACCCGCCTCCCAAGCTTGAGCCAGAACAGAAGTCAGCACACGCCTCCCCTGGGGCGTGGCCCTGCTCCCCGGAACAGTAGGGGGGCTGGGGGGGGGTTCTGGCACCAGCACCTGGCCTCCTGGAGGCCGCCACCCAGGGCTGCACATGCATGAGAGACCCACAGTCGACAAGAAACCCATGGCAGCCCTGTTCCCGAGAGCAAGGGTGTGGACAGACTGCTGTCCCTTGTCAGGAGGGCGGGCGCACATGATCCACCACGGGGGACGGAGCGTGAGGCCGAAGAGAGGAGCAAGCTGGAAACCCGCAGAACTGAGTGTGTAAAGCTCCAAAAGAAAGGATTACTCGGGGACACAAATGCCACAGGACCATGAGTAAGAAGCAAGGGAGTGGGCAACACAAAATCCAGAGGCCAGTGCCCCCGACTCTACAGGCATCTAAACCCAAGGCCTAACAAAATCAAGCGTCTAGCTGGCCCACTGTCTACGGCTGAGGCCGGGCCTTATTCGAGGAGAATGAAGCATCTGAGGGCATCAGGCCACGTGCTTGCTAAGCTGGACACTTCGGGCCTCCTCACGAGAGCCCGGAGCCGGCGCGCGGCCCTCCACGCGCACTCCTGGGAAGGACGAGGTACCGAGCTGTGCACTGGGCGCCGTTCTGCTTACTCTGGGGAACACACCCTTCCACCGACCACATGGCCCTCTCCCGTTTCAAGTGCAGACAGACAGACAGATTTCAGCTGGAAGGAGCGTGGCAGACACGTGACCAGAGTGGTCACTGCTGGAGAAGGAAGTGTGGTCTGGGAGATGAAGAAGAGGAGATTGATTCTGAAATTTCCCAGTTAACATGCAACCCTGTGTCATTCACTGGTTGAATGAAAGAGACACAGGGTCGGGGTGCCTGGGTGGCTCAGTTGGTTAAGTGTCTGCCTTTGCCTCAGGTTATGATTTCAGGTCCTGGGATTGAGTCCTGCTTCAGGCTCCCTGCTCAGCGGGGAGCTTGCTTCTCCCTCTACGCCTCTGTTGCTCATGCTCTCGCATATACTCTCTCAAGAAAATAAATTCTTAAAAAATGAGAGGTAAGGTCCTGACACTTCGTGGACCACACACTGCTCATGGTAAGCCATTACTAGACACCAGGGTCTCACTGTGCACACACAAAGTCTTATTTATACAAAGTTATCTCCTAAAACTGAGAAAGAGGCACGGGTACAAAGCCAGGCCCCTACCTTTGGTCCGGCCAGAGCGAGGGGCTGTGTGGTGGGCAGCGGCACGACGGGTGGCCTCTGTGTGGCCCGAGCCATGTCCTGGGGACAAGCAGGAATAGGTAAGCATCCTCTGAGCTCGCTACTGCTCTTACATGTCATACCCTGCTTGGGATTCGTTTCTCTCTAGAACTGATTAATAATGAACGGCATTTTTAATCTCCTACATTGTTGAGACATCTGTCAGAGCAGGCCTCATCCAGCGGATAATCTGACGATAACTGAGACCCAAGCTGGGCTTGACAGCTGGCAGAGGATCCTGCTACAGGCTGAGTGGCAGGCCCGGGGGCCACCCTGGCATGAGCACGGCCCTGCCTATCAAGGACACAGGCGAGGAGGGGACCCTAGGGCTCGCAGAGGAGTAACAGGGTAACACTGCTTACTTCCTGCTGTTCTGTGCTAGCAGCCACGGAAACCGATGGGGACACCTCTGGCTTCGGAGCCTGTGTCTCTTGCTCCCCAGCTGAGCCACTCTGTGAAGACAAAGGCATAATATTTACCCCATAAATTTCCCACAGTGGGAAAGAGAGAACTTCCGCAGAAGTCAGACTCTGACTGCTGGGTCTGTCCCCCTGGAGACCTGAAGTCCTGCCCAGGCCCAGACGCCGGTCATATCCCATCAGAGCCCGCTTTACTCACAGCTGTGCTGCCTTCCCTGAGGACCACTGCCCTTGGCATTCTAAGACCAGAGTGGTGACCGGGTGACTGCGCAGTCTGACAAGTCAAGGTTATCACCAAAGGCCAGAGGCCACCTGCCTCACCCTCCACCCGCAGCCCTGACCACCTGTTCTCCCCGCCACCCTCTATTTAAGGGGCAGGAACTGGAAACCGCCGATCCAGTCTTCTCGTTCAGAAGTGACTTTATCTATACCGGGTATCGTTAAGCTAAAGGAGTCTAGTACTTTTTAACCTCATTTCGGGGGCCAAGAAGAAATTACGATGTCAATAAGGGTCTGAGGCCTATGACCCAGAAGTAAGACTTTCCTTGAAAGTTTTACAACATGGGAAGGCAATGTTTTGTTCCATGAACTCAAGATTCCCAAGTTAATTTCACAATTGAAACTGAAGCTAAAGCTTTGAATCTAATTTGAAGCTCTTTTTAAAACTTAAAAAGCACCTCATTTTGAGTGTTCCTGAAATTGTTTGCTCACGAAGGGCTGTGACTATTTGCATAGACATGGGTAAAGCACATACATGTGCTCCATAAGCGTGAGCACTGTGACCTGGAGGTGGCCGGTAGGTTCTATGGGAGAAGTTTATAGCTTTCTCTAGTGTTCCACACTGAAATCCCAGTGACACAAACCAGGAAACGCTTTCTAAAAGTTGGAATGAGTGAGGCATAAGGAGCTGAATTCAGACAGGAAGGTATGCATGCTCATGAACACACACGACCACGCACCGCACTATTTGAATCTGTTAGCAAATTCATGAGGGAAATGCTCTGTGAATTAGCTAATCATCAAAGTACAAACTAAGTGGGGCGCCTGGGTGGCTCAGTGGGTTAAGCCTCTGCCTTCGGCTCGGGTCATGATCCCAGGGATCATGAGGGATCGAGCCCTGCACTAGGCTCTCTGCTCAGCGGGGAGCCTGCTTCCCCCCCTCTCTCTGCCTCCCTCTCTGCCTACTTGTGATCTCTGTCAAATAAATAAATAAAATCTTAAAAAAAAAAAAGTACAAACTAAGCAAATTTCTCCCATAAATGAGGTATGGTACATGCATTAGACTTCCATCTCTAGACAAACGAAGTAAAAGGACGTGAGGTAACTGAATTTCAGCCACGTGACGGCCTGGCTAGTCTCCCTTGGTTGGGGAGTCCAAGTGTGGGAATGAGGGCTGAGGAGCCGTCCACATCTGAGGGCAGCTGGGGACACAGGGAGGGCGGTGGGGGGCCAGTACGGGCAGTGGCTTACTTCTTTCCGAGAGGCTGGCAGAAGATGTGGGGAGGAGGCAGAGTCCTTGGTTGCGACAGACGGCGGGGGAGGGGGGAACGAGAACCATCAAAATACACTGACTCCGTCACCGTAACCAACACTATAGTATTTAACGATGTGTTTGTACAGAAAAAGCAAGGTAGAAATTTCTAGAAGAGGGTTCTCAGGTCTGGAAACACCTGACAAACCCAGACTCTGACCAAGGATTTTTTCTTTCCATCAATGAGTATCCTTTGTCCTCAAACCACAGAGGGAAGGAGGGGCTAAGGCCAAACATGGAGATGGCAGGAGTGCCGGCTGCTGGATACAGAGGCCTCCGCCCAGCTCCGCGATGGGACCACCTCCCCAAGGACCACTCCTCTCGCCCCAATCCTGCAGAAAAGCCTCGGTTCTCCAGGCCACCTCCACCCGGTGAGGACGGCAGGCCTTGGTCTGTGGGGACGTGCCTGGCGTTCCCGCGATGGGAGACACACGGGCCTCACGAGGCTGCATGTTTCTGAAGGAACCAGCTTGTGGGGACCAGGTAAAGCTGTCTGCTTCTTAAAAATGAGGACTTCATGGGGCGCCTGGGTGGCTCAGTGGTTAAAGCCTCTGCCTTCGGCTCGGGTCATGATCCCAGGGTCCTGGGATCGAGCTCCGTATTGGGCTCTCTGCTCAGCAGGGAGCCTGCTTCCTCCCCTCTCTCTGTCTGCCTCTCTGCCTACTTGTGATCTCTCTGTCAAATAAATAAATAAAATCTTAAAAAATAAATGAGGACTTCAGGGAAAAGACAAACATCACCAATTTGGTAAGAAACCATTTTAAAAAAAATATTTATTTATTTGACAGTGATCACAAGTAGGCAGAGAGAGGGGGAGAAGCAGACTCTCCACTCAGCAGAGATTCTGATGCGGGGCTGGATCCCAGGCCCCCGGGGTCATGACCTGAGCCGAAGGCAGAGGTTTAACCCGCTGAGCCACCCGGGCGCCCCTGAGACACCATTCTGACGGATGAGCAGAAGCAGGTATGAGCCAGGGTGGTAGGAGTGAAACAAACCTGCTTGATTTGGTCATAACCGACCCCAGGCAAGGACTGCTAAAAGACACAGCCCGCTGGCACACAGCCAGCCAGCAGCCATCCCAAAGGCCCAGTGCTGACGAAGGTGGGGTGGGCTCTGGCCGACACCACCTCACCCTAATGACGAGGCCCGGCATCACCAGCCCTACACGGCAAGTACCCAACATCTCCAGGGCAGAGTCTGTGTCCAAATGGGCAACCCGCTCCCAATCATGAGGACTATCAGACAAATGAGAACATAGGACATTCTGCAGGGCAGCTGGTATGGCCACTACAGAAATGGCAATGTTATAAAGCTGCGGGTGGGGGAGGAGTAGGGGCCGCTGTTCCAGATCCAAGACCCATGCGACCTAGGGGCTTGGGCTGGATCCTGACCAGGGGAGGCCGGGCAGTGGTAGAGGACTTTGCTGGGACAACAAGGGAAATGTACGTGCATGCTCTGCTATGGCATCAGCGCAAAACGTCCTCCGCCCGCTAGCAACGGTGTGCTTATGTGACAACACCCCTAATCTCCAGACCCTGCCGTGTCTGGGGACGTGTCTGTATACACAGGTGGGGTCATACAGCTGAGAGATACCCGTATGCTTACTGTACTACTCTTTTAAATTTCCCGAAGGCTTTTAATTTCCTAAATAAAAAGCTGGAAATCAGTAAAAACAATGACACTTTGTCAGAAGTCCCATTAATGAGCTCGGCTTTCATTATCTTAATTTCTAGCTTGTTTTAAGGGTTGCTTGACCCTAGTAAGGGTCCACCTCTAGCATTTTGGAAAAAGGAGGGAAAGGCTGTGCTGGGCCCACTAACAGCGCACACAGGGACGAAGTCGGGCTCACACACACCGACAGCCGCTTCTTTGGGCGGCCCTGACCTGCTCCCTCGGGCGTCACTCCCAGAGCAGAGGCAGCAGGTCGGCGACAGGGCACCTGGGGCTGGACTCCTCTCATAACCACCTTTCCTCCACCTGCCCCTAGCTCGTGCAGGAGTCACTGAAAGGATAATGACTCTGACTTATTCCTCATCAGCTGCAGTATGAGAATCGGTATTTTCAAAACTGCCCCGGGCACCTGGGTGGCTCAGTGGGTTAAGCCTCTGCCTTCAGCTCAGGTCATGATCCCAGGGTCCTGGGATGGAGCCCCACATCGGGCTCCCTGCTCAGCGGGGAGCCTGCTTCTCCCGTCTGCTGCTCCCCCTGCTTGTGTGCTCTCTAACAAATAAATAAATGAAAAAACAAAACACAAAACTGCCTGAAATGCTCAGCACACAGCCAGAGGCCAGTTCTTCCCTGAAGATGCGGAGCACTTTTTTTTTTTTAATTTTATTTATTTGTCAGAGAGAGCGAGCACAGGCAGACAGAGTGGCAGGTAGAGGCAGAGGGAGAAGCAAGCTCCCCGCTGAGCAAGGAGCCCGATGTGGGACTCGATCCCAGGACGCTGGGATCATGACCTGAGCCGAAGGCAGAGGCTTAACCCACTGAGCCACCCAGGCGTCCCTTCGGAGCACTTTCTTAATCAACTTCCATTTAGCCTGAGGACACTTCTCTGGGAACCCTGCGAACACCTCGGATGCGTCTAACTGCTCACTGAACACCTGTGTCAGTGACGGGTCCGTGCGAGGGAGAAAAGCTGTTCAATGCTGTGGGTGGCCCCGGGCGGGGTCATAGCGTTTCATACTAGTTCCAACTTAACATCAATTCATTGATCACTTTGAAAAATAACCACTTACTCTAAACGTCAGATCGTGTGCAAGAGGCGCAGTGTTAAAATACTCAAAAATGGAATCCTGAAAATCTGGAAGTTTGAGTCCTGTAAAAAAGAAACAAAGACCAGTCAAAGCAGGTTTAAAAGATGGTCTGTTGTGCTTAGATGGGAAGCTGCGACGGCATCAAGACGTCAATCCCTCATACGCCAACTGGTAAATCTGATGCGATTCTAGTCACGTTCTAGTCATTGCCAGGAGACTCACCGAGGAAGACGGTCTCAGAAATCCTAACAAAAGGGGGTTGGAAGAGAAGAACTACCAGATATTAAAACAGGTCCCCCAAAGCCTCTTTAATCACGATCAAGTCAACAAAGAACAAGGAGGAAAATCCAGAGATAGACTCCGGTGCTCCGGGGACTCATGTGGGAAGAGTCACATATGAAATCAGTACAGAGAGGAACTTTCCAGTAACTGGTTTTAGACAACTGACTAGCCATGGGAAAAAAACTAGATCCATTCCTCAAACTGTACATCAGAGTCCATCCAACTGAGTGAGCAATCCCGACGTAACCGATGAAGCTGTACCAGCACTGGACAGTACGAGCAACTCGCTAGGAACACCTGGGGATTTGGGAGTATTTCCCTATGACTTGAGGAAAGGGAGAAGACTGATAAATTTACTGCACAAAAACTAAAAACAAAAAGCACCGAAAAACATTATGCTTGGTAAAAAAGAAAACAAAACAGACTCCCCAAAACCCAAAAAACCAAACATAAACAAAGTAAAAAAGACAAAACAGAAATGAGGAAAAATATCTGCAACTTCCATCACAAACAGAAGGCTCTAATCCTCAATATACGAACAGCTTCTAGAAGAAAACCTGAAGTTTTAAAAATGGGGAAAAGAGGGACGCCTGGGTGCCTCAGTTGGTTAAGCGGCTGCCTTCGGCTCAGGTCATGATCCCAGTGTCCTGGGATCGAGTCCCACATCGGGCTCCTTGCTCGGCAGGGAGCCTGCTTCTCCCTCTGCCTCTGCCTGCCACTCTGTCTGCCTGTGCTTGCTCTCTCTCTCTCTCTCTCTGTGACAAATAAATACATTTTTTTAAAAATGGGGAAAAGATACAAATACATAAAAACTACAGAGTAAGAAATACGAGTAACCCTTAAACATACAAGAGGTGCTCGGTCTTGCTTGTGATAAAGGAAGCGCAAGTGATACTCTGATGCTCCTCTTGCCTACCGAGCACACAGACCCGCTCTGCGGCCATGGCTGCGGCGCAGGCAGGAGCCCTCACCTGCGTGCTGGCAGGGACGCACGCGCTCGAGCCCCTGGGGCAGCCGAGTGGATCCAGCAGGAGTGGATGTAAGTTCACTCTCTAACCAGCAACCCCACAGAAACGGGAAGTATCATACACATATGGCTGTTCCGTGACAGCGAGAGCACAGCCCAGCACCATCTGCAGCCCCCAGTAGAGCGCGGGGCGGTGTGGCCATGAGCTGGGACCACCTCGCATGCTGTGGCCCCATCCACACACAGAACGGAGCCTGAGCAGGCTGCCTTGCGTAACCAGGGAGATATGGATGTGCGGCTTTACACACACACGTATTTGCTGTGTGTCCCGAGGTCCAATGGCAAGGCTAAACCAAAGCCCGTGCTTACCTATGGGGAAGGTATCTTTGAACACAGCCTATTTCAGCTTTGAAGTAAGTGGTTTCTTTACGTAACCAAAAAAAAAAAAAAAAAAAAAAAAAACTAAAACAAAACTACGTTCTTGAAAAAAAAGCCTGTATGTAAGTAATTCAGAAGCTTATAATTTTAATTTACCAGTATCTGCTCTAAATTTTTCTTCCATCTTTTTCTTCAGAATTTCCATTTCTTCTAATAATTCTCTATTTTTGGCTTCGGAATCCTTTAGTTTACTAAAACAAAAAATAAAAAGTAAACGGCTTTAAGCACACTGAGAACAGGTCATCCACACGCTGACTCAGCAAGTGTCAGGATGTGAGGGCAGGGGCTCGTCTCCAGTGGCTAGGAAAGTGCCGGAACACCACAGGCTCCCCGCTGAATGGACGCGCAGACCCGCTCCCGGCCTGGGCGAGCCTACTGGGCATGTTATGGAGAGTACGGACACTTCTGAATCATAAACAGACATGGACTTTAAAAATCGTGGTTAATTCAGGTGTATCTCGAGGCTGCCATGCAGTTTCCGACTCCTACTCTCTTTCCAGAGGAGTCCTTTGCCCTCTGAGGACACACAACCTCTGAACGTCTTTCCCATAGCTGGCAAGATGGTGCGCTGCCCCCGAGACCACGACCACTGCCCGAGCACCGGGACTCTCGGGGCTCTCACACGGTCACATGGCCATAGTCAGGCCGCGGCAGTTCACATCCGGCCCGCAGCCGAGCAGGGGCTTCTGTGCTGAACTAGCCCGGGCGCTGGCTGGCCCACCACGCCTCTGCCTGTCTGTCTCGCCATCTGTGAAATGGGGCTGCAAGACGGCCGGCCTGCCGGGAACGCTGGGAGGGTCACATCGCTAACAGAAGCAAACTCTTACAGGAGCATATTCAGATGGTAGCCATCATGACTCTTTTGGCCCAAACCCCGTACATGTATGACTCCGTAATCCTGTCAGTGATGCCCTTGCTGACACCCAGGTCCCCAGCCCCTCAGGGAGGGGCTCGTGCCACCGGCCACATCAGCAGCTGCCACTACGAGGAGGGAGGCCCGGTTTCTAGGAAGCAGCGAGTTGGTCGTTACGGAGTCCCGAGCGTGTCAGGCCGTATCTGCAGGCGGCGGCCTCTCGTCCCATACTGGCTGGGTTTACTGTTGCGTATTAGAGGCTGCTCCTAAGACCGCAGGGAGTTGGAAAAGTGTTTTCAAATGGGGACACCATCTCCAACCTGTATTTTAAAGTTTCAGGTTAAAGGGAAAAACTTGAAACTGAGGAACTGAACGGCGCTGAGGTGGACAAGGAGCCCAGCGTGGCCGCGTCCTGTCGCCCAGCATGGGGAAGACAAGCACTGCCCTTGACACGCACAGACACACAGAACGACGGACTCACCACTCTCACTACTCCCCGGAAACCCGAGCATAACCCTCCAGCCGGAGGGGAAGGGCATCTGCACCGTCGCCCCGTCCACTCTTCTCGAGCGCCTACCAGGTGCCCGAGACGACCCCCTGCTCAAAGCTCCTCCCGTCAGCTGCTGCCCAAGGTCACATGGACGGTCGGACCACGGGACCAGGTACCTTTCAAAAGACAGATTCGTGTCTTTGACTTTCCTCAACTCCTCCTGAACCAGCTGTTTGGCCCGGATCTCTGCCTCTAGGGCGGACTGCAGCTCCAGCCGCGCCGACATGTCCAGCTTCTGACTCCGGCGGACTTTCCAAAGGGGGTCCTGCAGATGCAACGGTGCAGGCGCGCCGTTAAGCTATTTATCTGTTAAACAAAATGCTGGCAAACACGTCATCTTTTTTCTAAAACTTGTATTATCACATTTAATCTTTTTTTTTTAAGATTTTTTTTTTTTTTAATTTGTCAGAGAGAGAGAGAGAGTGAGTGAGCACTGGCAGATGGAGGCAGAGGGAGAAGCAGGCTCCCCGCCGAGCAAGGAGCCCGATATGGGACTCGATCCCAGGACGCTGGGATCATGACCTGAGCCGAAGGCAGCCGCTCAACCAACTGAGCCACCCAGGCGTCCCTAAAACTTATATTATCACATTTAATAATGAGTTAATTTAAACATTAATTTGATATTATTAGATATTATCAAAGTCCATATGACCCGATTTCAGTTCAGGCATTCTGTGATGTTTATTCTCACTTAGAGATCTTCTAAAGAACGAGCTGTACCTTTTCTTATTTTTTAAAAGAATAAAAACTGAAACCCTAGTGTAACTTCTACTTGAGCTCACCAGACTCTCTCACGCGCCAAGATCTGTCGTGAGATCTCAGCGGCCTTACTGTTCCTTCATCCTGAGACGCTCTGCTGTTTCACTCAGGGACTGTGTCCGTACGCATCAGTCCTGCCCAGGATGAAGGACCACAGTAACCGGAAAGGAGGAAGGACAGAGTGACTGTGAAAGGAACCAGCCTGATGCCAGGGTCCTGTTCCTGCCGAGCCCGATGTGGTCTGTCTGCTTTCAAGAGGGCTCGAAGTCTGGGGACACCACTTTGATAGACCTTTTTAGAAGCTTTTTTTTTTTAAATTTATTTTTAGTTTTTTTTAAAGATTTTATTTATTTATTTGTCAGAGAGAGACAGCGAGAGAGTGAGCATAGGCAGACAGAGTGGCAGGCAGAGGCAGAGGGAGAAGCAGGCTCCCTGCTGAGCAAGGAGCCCGATGTGGGACTCGATCCCAGGACGCTGGGATCATGACCTGAGCCGAAGGCAGCTGCCCAACCAACTGAGCCACCCAGGCGTCCCTGATAGACCTTTTTAAAGTATTCCCTAAACACCGGGTTTTTCGTTTTCTGCGCACAGAGTAAGGAGAAGATAACCCAGGGCAGGGGCGCAGGGATGGGGGAGGGGCGCTTCAGCCGGATGCTAACGACTGCGCTGAAATCTGGCAAAGGAGAGAAAACTCAGCGCGTCTTCCGATGCCTGAGTCCCACACGGATTTCCTCAATCAACAGGTGAAAACACACTTCTCGGGACAGAAAGGAAAGACACTTTCATCCATCGAGCCTCTGATACTAGTCTTCTGCAACAAGAATCTCAATCAACTGCTTTTGCTAAAAGCACCTACGACCGCATTCTCTCTTCTAGACGGTTTGTGCACTCGGTATATCTCCGTGAGGGCAGCGGCCCGTCCTGCTGAGGCTCCCTCCACCCCAGAGCCTGGCGCTCGGCGACTACTTGCTGTGAGAGTGCGCTCTCGGGAGAGCCTGCGATCTCCACGTAACTCACAGACCCTGAGCTCCTCACGCCGGGGGCTTTCACTGGCCACACGAAGTCCCACGTGACCAGTATGACCTGCCTGGCACTGAGGTGCGCTCACGCTTAGCAGAAAGCCATTAATGAAGTCCGTCACCATAGAAACGCAGAGTTCAGAACAAGGCCTACCAGCGCTCTGGACCCCAGACTGGAGCTCCTCAGGGCCTCGAGCTCTTCGGTCATCTTGGAGGCAAGAGCCTGAAGATAACCTCGGGCATCTTTCTCATCGCTGACCCTAGAGGAGGACCACACCTCGTGAGCGAGAGGAGCCGAAAGGAGACCAGGTTCCTGCCTCCCACAGGACAGAGTGACACTGTATCCTATCAGGCGGAAAGTCACCCACGACAGACGAATGCCTCTGCCGGCAAGGGCCGGCCCAGGCCCTTTCTGCTGTGCTGTGCGGAGGCCCGGCCTCCCGCTCCCCAAACCCAGGGGGCGTGCAAAGCCTGACCCACAGCGTCAGTGACTTGGGGCGGTTTCTCCACCTTTGGTCCAATGTGATGACCGCCACACAGAACTGTGGACCCCAGACATTAGCGATTCAAGGAAAGAGCAGCGAGGCCTGTGCTGAGAAAGCGTATCGGCGAGGAGAGCCCGATGGGCAGAGGCACCTACCACTGGATGATCTCTGCAATCTGGGCTTCCCAGTGGGCCACCGACTCCTTCTTGGCTGCCAGATCCTGCAGCTCGTCCTCCAGCTGTCTATTTTGGGCTGTGAGTTTATCCACAAAGGAACAAAGCTGAAATTAAACAATCATACCGCACGACTTGTTATTGGTGCCTTTTAACTTTTAAACTTTTTTTTTTTTTTTTTTTTTTTTAATATTTTAAGCTTTTGTACGCTCCGGGAATCTCTGTGGGAAGCTAGAAGCTAACACAGCGCCCTTCAAAGAGGACGTTGGTGTTGTTATAGCCCAAGTTCTCCCGAAGAGCCTGAAAGCGTTCCTCATTAAAAAATATTATCCCAACTTGGTTTTCAATGTACTTTTTGAGTGCATCTAACTTTGTACATCTCAATACAAATCTTAACACACAAGAGGTAAGAGCTGGTGGTTTGGGGTAATCAGCAGCTTTTAACCCAGTGAAACACCCAATTCAGAAGACCAAGCCCATGACGCCCGTAAGCACTAAGCTCCCAGGACCCACGACCGAGGACATGGCGGCCGTGAGCGGGGACGCAGATTACCCTCTCGTTCTCAGCTGTGAGCTTCTTGTTCTCCTCCAGCAGCAAGGCTCTCTCGCGCTCGTACTTATCTCTTACTGTGCCTACCGCCTCCTCCATTTCGGTGTGCCTGGGAAGGTACGAGAGAGAGAGGAGTCAGATGCCCATGAGGCAGCCCCCCAGGGGGCAGGCACACCAGCCCGCACCCACAACACTCAGGAGCACATGGACACGTACCGCTCTCGCTTGGACTTCTCCAATTTGTCTTTTAACATGAGAACTTCCTTCTGCAGGGCCAGCTGGTGGCTCTCCGAATCGTGCACCTCCTTCTTCACGTTTTTGACCTCCAGCACATGGGAGGCCTCACGCCTGACCAACTCCTCTTCATAAAACAGGACTTTCTTCTCGAGCTCAGATTTGATTTTGGAAATCTCCTGCTGGTGTTCTAAGGTGGCACCTGGTCCCCGGCCTCCTTGCTTCATCTGAAGATAAAGGTGAAATAAAGTAAATTACAGAGCTGTGTCCTCCTGCGGGCCACGCGGCCTATCACCCGCCCACCCAGTGACAGGCACTGGCCCCAGGGGCTGACAGGACCTGCCCTGCTAAAGGGACATGCTCAGATCTGCCCGGGATCCCAGAAGCTCTGTCTCTACACCCTGACACGACGGTCTTCAAAGCTTCCCCCCACTGCTTGTTCATCATGCAACAATATTCTTTTGAGGGCTGACTATGTGTCAGACGCCTCCGTGGTAACAGGGCTGCACCGAGCTCTCTGCTCTTGTGGGGCAGGGGGAGAGCCCAGCAATACACCAGTAGCTAAGCAACAAGATGCTAACATCAGGCAGCTAATACAAGGCAGCGGGACGAAGAATGGGGGTGGCACAAAGCAGACAACTAGGGAAGGTGGCACGGACACACGAAGCCCCATGTCAGGGGACGAGCAGGGAGTCAGGCACTGAGCTGGGAGCGAGCCATGTGCACAACAGGAGGGCGTCGGGGTGGCTGCGGTCAGCGGGAAGGGAAGTGCCAGGAGGGGCGCCCTCAGGGTAGAGTCACTCTGAAAGTGCCTGCTGGGCACTGAAGACAGGATGCGCTCCGGCTGCCACATAGAGCACAGACTGTCACTCCGGACAGCAACAAGCACTTGGGCACAAGGGAGCAGAAGTCGAGGCTGACAGGGCAAGGACGATGGAGAGAAACAGGCACCTCCGAGAGGTGTGCCGGGGGAGAGAGGAGGCCCACTGTCTCTACTTCACAGACAAGGAAACCAAGGCTCAGAATGGGGACTTGCACACTCGAGATCACACTAGGCTAACAAGGAAACCTGCCAAGTCCTCACCCCTGTTCCCTCCACTAGTGCTTTTTTTAAAAAAAAATTTTATTTATTTATTTGACAGAGATCGCAAGCAGATAGAGAGGGGGAAGCAGGCTCCCTGCTGAGCAGAGAGCCCGATGCGAGGCTCGATCCCAGGACCCTGAGATCATGACCTGAGCCAAAGGCAGAGCCTTAACCCACTAAGCCACCCAGGCGCCCCACTAGTGCCTTTCTACTCGCTCCCTCCTCCCCTCCCTCCCGAGGTGCCTGGCTTCCCCGCCCCGGTCACCAGCCTGCCTCTTCAACTTCAGCAGCAGGATGTGGGCTTTTCCAGAAAAGGACTCCACTGAATTTAGAAGCACGAGATAAGGAAGCCTGGTTAAGCATCTGCCTTTGGCTCAGATCATGATCCCAGGGTCCTGGGATTGAGCCCCGTGTGGGGCTCAGTGCCCAGTGGGGAGCCTGCTTCTCCCTCCTCCTCTGTTCCACCCCCTCCCTCCTTGTGCCCAAGCCTCAGCACGTTCTCTCTCTCAAATACATGAAATCTTAATTTTAAAAAATTTCAAGACAAATGGCAGGTATCAGGTATTAGTTTACCAGGGCTTCCTATGAATCACCTGAGACTTTTTATAGAAAGGAAAGAAATGGAGGAACTTGGGTTTTAAAAGTGAAAAGCTGCCATAATGGCATGTTCTCCACGACCCGCGTCTTATCCGCGGCCGCCCCTCCCCGGCGAGCCCGCCACGATGTTAGTGAGGGGCACAGTCTGGCCTCCGGCAGGCACTACCTTAAGGGCCTCGAGCTCACTCTCCACTTGCTTGGAGAAGTTCTCGCTGTGCTCACGAAGCTTGCGCTCCCTGGAGGCCTCGGCGACGGCGTCCTCCAGCCGCGCTTCCAGCTGCAAAAAGGAACGCCCGTGGCTTACTGGCACGGAGTCGGCTCCCCAACAGGGGCCCTCCGCCAGCACAGTCCTGAGGGCCTCAGAATCCTCCCCTCCTCATCAGACGTCATCCCCAGATGAGGGCTGAGAAACAGATTCAAGACTTAACTGGAGCGGCTATTCGGTAATAAATAAGCTTAAATTCTAATGTAAATCAGAAACTTGGCATTCGATTTCAAGAAAGGATATTGAGTGGTGACACAAGTACTTGGATGTCTGGAGAACAGGAAGGCATCTACCCAGCGACAGACGTCATGCGTGCGCGGGGTTGGGGGGGGCAGTGGAAGGACTGGGCCTCGGAGTCGCGCCCCCCGCCCCAGCACCCATGCGGGGCGGGGCCGGTAGCGCTCAGTTGGGGGGAACCCGCCCCTGTCCACAGCTCCCGCTGCAACTACGAACTCATCTGGGTTGTGAACTAAACCAAGAAGAAAACAAAGATGCTCTCTGAGACCCAGCGACTAAGCGCAAAAGGCCCTTCTTTTCCTAATTACCTGGGTTTTCTTCAAGTACTTTATCCAAGAGTGTACCACGATGGACCCAATGCAGAAACAGGCATGACAACCTACGTGTTAGTACTAAGGCAGTTATTAAAGAAAAGTAAGAAAACGTAAGAATGCCTCTCCTCTCGCCACACGGGGAAGGCAGTTAGTTTTCATAAAAAATGTTACTTATATTAACACGCAATAGGTTTAGTGTTAAACTGAAGACAGTGTCTTCATTTCTAACACGGTAGATACGAAGGGCTGTAACCGACACAAACAAGAGCTCCCTGGGGGTCTCGACAATGTCGAAGAGCAAACAGCCATCCGGAAAGCAAAGTTTCCGAGCCGCTGGGCTGCCGTGCGCTGCGCCTGGGAGCGCCCGGTCCTCCTGCGCCTCCCCAGCCCCCACGGACGTGCGGCTCATGCACACATACGTTCGCTGCGCTGTACCGATCGCTCACGACACGTTTCGGTTACATCTGTTAGTTCTCTTTCAAATGGAATTTTAAAAAATCAGCACCCTAAGACATCTTAGTAATTTCACAAACACATAGGGAGAGCTGAGCAATACAAAATAAAAACTTGGCAGGCCAACTTGATTTCGCCTAAAATTTAAGATTTTTAAGTAATTTGTGTAATTCAGCCCAAGATCTCAAGATGTTCTATGAAGATTGTAGAAAGGTCCAAACGGTACAATCCCTGAAAACAGCTGAAAAGCTACCTCTTTCCTGAGCTTCTCAGACTTGCGCATCTCCTGCCGCATGGAGTCCATCTTCTGCATGGCCGCCTCTGCCTCCTCCTCTTTGTCGCGGAGCTGCCGAGACACCTTCTGCTTCTGGGAGCGGAGCTCTGCCATACGCTCGTTGAGCTCCGAGAACTCCTGCAAGGCCAGCTTTCGCTGCTGGTGGGCGTCTTTGAGTTCTCTGGCCTGGGATTTCAATCGCTCCGAAGCCTCCACCAATTGCTGAACAAAAAAAACCAAGAGACATTTCACGTTTGCTTGACCAAGACGTGGAAGGCCGGAAGCTCAGCATTCCCTGGTGATGCCAGCTGCAGATCACGGCCAAGATCCAAGAGCTCACCTTCTTGGAAAAAGCCCTTTGTTCAGCCCCAGCACAGCCAAGAGCTGCATGGAAGAAGTCCACTCGAGCTGAGGCGCTAAGCATCATCCTCCCTCCAGGTCAGACACCCCACGACACGGCAACCCGCAGCCCAAGCCCACAACTTGCGAAACCATTCACACCTCTCTCACGTCAGATCACTCCCTTGACTACCTTGTGAAAATCCTCCTTCTCCTGCCGCACCACACGGTACTGCTTTTCCAGGCCTTTTAGCCGATGCGTGGAGTCCTCATGCTCTTGGCGAAGGGTCACCGTGTCCTCCAGCTGCCGCTCGAGCCTGTTTGAATCTGAGCAAAAGAAAAAAACCAACCATCCTGCAAGCGCATGGCTTAATAACTCCTCATGCTCTCGATCATCCAGGAGCTTTCTGACTTTCTCACACACACAGGTCTGGAGACGGGTCACCTGCTGGGCTGACCCTGTGTTAGGTGGAGGGCTGAGACTCAGAAGGGACTTGAGTCTTTAGGAAGCTCTGATAATCAAGGAACCACAGAAGACTGAGTCAGGGGGGCTGGCCCAGCACCTAAAATAGCGAGGAAAGCAGGTCACTGAGGAAAGCCTCAGGAAGAAATCAGCTGTGGCAATTCTGTCTCAGGGCTACAAAGAGGAGAATTAAGACAAAAGAAATGTAAAACGTTTCGAGAGTTTGTGGATGAAAGACTAGAGACACATTCTGGCTTCAACTACAAAATCCTATTATTTGAGCTGTGCCAAGGTGGAAAATCCTCTCCAGTGAGCTAAGGAAACAGACGTTTAAACAGGTTCACCGAAGCCAGAGTTTTTTTCCCTCCTTCTCCACCTCACAAAAAGGACCAAACGTTCTCTGAAGGGAGGACCGCCCGAGCCACAGACCACCCACCTGCTATTTTACTCTTCAGACGCTCGATCTCTTCGTTGAGCTTTTTGATTTCCTTCTCCCGCGCCGAGCCACCCAGTGCCCGCGTGGAGCCGTGCAGGGACTGCACCGTCTGCGTGGACTCTGGGGGAGGGACACGGGCCGTGAGGGCCGGCTGGCGCCCAGGGCGGCCGGCCGAGGCGGCGGAGGGCCGGGCTCCGCCCTCACCTTGCAGCTTCCTGCTCAGCTCCAGCTTCTCCTGCTCCAGCCTCCGGATGCGCCGCTCGTAGGCCTCCACCTGCAGGCTGTTCTCCAGGTCCCGCTGCACGCCCTCGTCTCTGGGCAGGGTGCTGGACTGAGCGATGCTCTTCAGAGAGCCGCGGTCAGAGAAACAGCTGCAAGGAAAGCCACGGGGTTTTCTCATCTGCTGAGAAGTCACGGTGAGCTCATCGGCGTTTTACAGCTTCCTGGGGCCAAACACTCGTCTTCCAGGCAGGCCACCAAAACCGCCTGTGAGAAGACTAGTGTTTATGGAGCCAGAATTTAGCCCAGGGCCCTCGTTAGGGCTAACGGTTGGACGACAGGGGATGACCGACAAGGATGTGCCCTCCGCGGGGGTCAGAACGAAACCCCTATGGCACCACTTCCACTCAACCAGAGTGTGACAGGAGCCGGTGTCCTGCGGGCACCTGGGCGGGGGGCCTGGTGCAGGCCACGGGGATGGCCCTGGACACCCATGCCACCGAGAGCTTCCTCCTCCTCCTGCCACTGACTGGCTGGGGAGTTCTGGGGACGGGCTGCTCCACCTCCAGGGCCCATCCTCCCCCACAGACTGAACCCGCAGGGCTCTCTTCTACACGGCTGGCAGCCCAGCTACCCACTGGCGACGGGCCCGTGGCGCACGCCACACGTGCAGATTAAAGCCCATGGCGCTGCTCTCACTCAGAGCTTAATTCTCGAGCTGGTTCACAAGTTTAGTTCTCTTGCTTTTAACGTGACGATAATGCCAGGGGGACTCCTCTAAGTCCCGCTATATGGACGGTGGCAAAGTCACCAGCACACACACGCTTACGGGAAGGGCCCGGCCAGGGTCTCTCCCAAGAATGCCGCGCTTGCCAGTACCACGGGCTCTGTTCGGGAGGAGAGCCCTGGGCCCGACTTGCCAAACGCCGGTGGGCCCAGAACCCCTGGGTTTAACAAGCGCCCGCGGAGCGAGAACAGATCAGGAAATGGGGAAGCCCCGCACCAGGGATTAAGAGGTTGCTAGGCCTATGGCATCTCGGGCCAATCTCTGGGGACTAAAGGGCATCCACTGTCACTCTGGCTCCTCACCCCATAGGGGTGTCTAAGAGCTCAAGCAGAAACAACCCCCTCCTGAAGGAATTCTCATCAAGCTGGCCGTGAGCTGCTGCCAGGTGCCAGGAGTCAGGCTGTGCTGCCCTCCATCAGGCGCCGTGGGGCTCCATCTGCTCCATGCGGCCTGCCTGTCCTCTGGCCCGGTTTCCTCTGAAAGCTGGTGAGAGCCTGGCAAAGGGGCCCATGTGGGACAGAGACTGATAGGTACAGTCACCTCATGCTCAGGGCCCGGAGCGACACGCGGGGCTTCTGCTCCCGCCCTCCAGTTTCCCCCGAGTCTATGACCGCGCTCCGGCCTGCGGCAGAAGCTACAGAGCTGAGACTAAAATCCGCACGAAAGCCGGCACGACCAGGGCAGGGGGCCACCGGCCGTGGCCAGGAACAAATCTCGCCAAAGCTGACGGGCTATAAGTCAGAAGTCAGCCAACTACCTCTCATAAGCCAAGGACGGGTTTCCCATTTTCGGAGGTTTTGTTAACAAAGAAGACTATGTAACCGAGGCCGCTCTTTGCGGAAGAAGTCTGCCGAGCCTGCGACATGTCACCGTGTGTATTCACCAGGGGACCCTTCTAAAGGACAAGCCCATCCATGCTCTGTGAGCATGGTCCCCCCAACACTGACGCAGGCACGCACCCGTCCAGGAGCACCCCCAGACTGCGCGCCGGGCCTGAGGGGAGGCTCTGTCCGGGGAGTGATACGGTGAGACCCACCTTTCCGTCGTGAACGTAAAACCGATGAAGGGCAAGTGCAGCCCAGAGAAGCCCGTGTGAGAACCCGGAGGCAGCATTTCCTGCAGAAGAACACATACGACAGAATGAAATCCACGTTCTAACAAAGGGAAAGGAGGAGGGAAGAATGCTACCCATCGGTGAAGCCAGGGGTGCGTGAGAGAGAATGGCCTTCTGGGACACAGAGGACAGTTCCCCGCCAGGGAGCACAGCCCTGGCAGACGCGTAGTTCTCAGGCCCGGCTGCGCCTACTGCACGCACAACGCAGTGGAGAGGACAGACGCTTCGGGTGAGGATGACGCCACAGGCCCACCTGCACCACACCCGCCACCACTCCACGTGGCCCCCAGCAGAGGCAAGCAGACAGGGCACAGACACAGCCCCCGGAGGGCGCAGGGCAGAGGCTGGGGCGTCCAGGTTCTCGGCAGCAACAGAGGCCAAAGGCAGAAGGGAGGCCTGGAAGCCAAGCTAGGGTATTTTAGGTAAATATATGACCTACTCTATTTTTCAGTTTCAGGATCCTTCTTTATCAAACGTGAAAGCGAAGTTACAATTCATCTAAGAAATGTCAGTGTGGAAGGAGTTTCTTTGGAGTCTCGGAAAACCCTTCCCACAGTGACACTCCTTTTCTCTGTGTGGTCTACAGTTGAGGGCTTATTTGAGTAAGAGGAAATCTCTAGGGAGCCATCAAGAAGATCCTTCCTCTACCCGGCTGAACCCCAGTCCCTCCATCCCCAAACCAGGTCACATGTACGGACTGAAGAAGGCTGGGTTCAGCCTCGGAGCAAAACTCTCTGGAGCTAAAGGTGATGACTTGTGTACCAGAGGCCCCGTCACACCAGCCAAACACCACGCGGCCCCAGAGCCAGGACCCAATCTGGAGGACCCACGACATTGGTGAGAGGACTCAGAACACACACATGGTCACGGCTGCTCCCAAAACCCCTGCCAGACGAACACCAGTGAGCACAGGCACACCTCGGAGAAATTTTGGGTTCGGTTCCGGACCACCAGAGAGGGAGTATCACAAACAAAGTGAGTCCACTGTATTGTTCAATTTCCCGCACACGTGAAAGCTGACATCGCACCCCCGGGCGGTCTGTTAAATGTGTGACAGTGTATCCCATCAGGATAAAGCAAACCCCTTAATTTAAAACTACTCTAGTGCTACAAAACAGTGACTGTCACCTGAGCTCTCGGCAAGTCGCAAGCCTTGATCACAGATCACCTAACAATACAGAATTATGACGATACAGTAAGAATGAAAAGGTCTGAGACGGGGCACGAGCCAGCAGAAAGTGACCCGGAGACACAAAGTGAGCAAACGTGGCCGGAATAATGGTGCCGCAGCCGCGCTGGAGGCAGCGGTGCCATGAACCTTCTGTCTGTAAAAGCCCAGCATCTGCAAAGCCCAGAAAAATGAGGTGACCTGTGACCCTTACTTTCTCAAAGGGATATCAAGGACCAAGCTGAAGGTTGGAATAAAAGGTATGTTTCTTGAAACAGCTGCCAGATTTTTAAAAAACCGACACAGCCTGAAGATGTGTCACACTGGAGAGCAGCACCAGACACACACTGCCAAGACTCGGACCCACGGGGCCGCCACACTGGGACGGGACCGCGCCGACACTTACGATGTTTCTCAGCACGTCGTCATCCACGTCGAAGTTGGAAGTGTCGGAAGGACTGCTCACGTCGGGAATGTAAGGGGCCTCCAGGTTCCGTATGTTCTCCCAATTCAGACCTTCAAAGAACGCGTGCTTCTTGAAGTCCTCTATCCCGTTCTGGCCCAGCCGGCGCTCCCTGCTGCAGATGAGTCTCTGAATGAGGTCTTTGGCTTCTTCAGACACGTCGGTGACGTGGGATGGAAACTGAAATCGTTCCTGGGGGGGTGGGGGGACATGGGATGAAAACACATTCAGAAAAATCGAAGGTATACAGATGCTCCAGGAAACGAGAGAGGCAACCGCTCCAAAGCAACAGCCCTAATTCCACAGTAACTAAAATGCGAGCCACGGCTAACAAAACCGAATTCCAGAAAGGCAAACGAGAAAACCACCAGTCCTGCTTTTGCGCACAGTGGATTTGGTAGCACGTGCCACGTAAACGACGACGGACTGGTTCGTCACCCATCCAAGCGGCCGAGGATGCAGACCGCACGCTGCAGTGGGACAGGCCCACGTGGCTCTGCAGAGGGCATTTTGCCAGGAGCTATGGCAGACCCCCTCCGAAAACTGTGTTCTACGGAGGCAGTCACGAAGAGAACACCCACCGTGTTCACACGGCACGATATTCTGACCCGGTAAACTGCAAATTACCTACGTGCCCAAAGGGGGACTTGTTAAAAAGAAACAGCACACACACGCCAAGAGAACGGTCTGTTTCTATGCACTGGACGGACAGATGAAAAAGACACACAGACAAAACCACCTGGTTCTCTGTGATGTGCTGCCGTTCATTCCAACACCCTGCACTCCCCCGCCCAGGCCCACCTCTGTGATCCACAACCAGGGACAGCAGCACCGCGTCACGGGGTGGCGGTGAAGATCAGGGGAGAGCACACGGTGAGCTGGACCGGGCCCCACCGGGAGCGCACGGGACCAGCAGGCTCCGTAGCACTCCTGGAGCCCGGCCCGCATCTTCACAGCGCTGATCGCTGAGAAGGGGTGGGTGATTCCCACCATCTATACTCTACCCCTCTGTGTTGTCTGACGTTTTTACGGTAACTATTAATTTACACATGAAGACATTTATTTCTACTTTGGGAAAAGTGTTTTTTACAAGTACGGTCTGCTTTGGTCGGAGTTAAACGGAAGACCACCCACCACTTCCGCGTGCACCTGCTCCCCGCGTGAGCTGTTAGTGAGGGACTGGGCTGAGGACAGATCAGCGCTGGCGTCGCCCTTCGGGAGGCGGGGGGACGGCCTAGGGAAGGCGGTGGGGGGAGAGTGGCCTAGGGAAGGCCTCAGTGACTGCGGGAGGCGGACACCAGGAGCATGAGGAGGAAGAGCAAGAGGTAAAGCAAATGAGAAACGGAGGCGAGGCAGAGGGGAGGCAAGGTCGGGGTGGAAAATGCACAGGCGGGAAAGGGAAAAGGAACAGGATCCGGGAGGCAGAAGGATGCCGCTGTGGGGAAGCGTGTGGCGCCGTCACGACCGCCGGTGAAGCCAGCCCCTCCAGCGACGTGCCCGGTGGCTCCTCGGCCCCTGCCGTCCGAGGCCGCGCCTGCTCCGCACGCTCCTCCTGGGCCCGGAGCCAGCGGCTCTCCTCCCCTCACGCCCACACCTCCCTTGCCGGCTGCGGGTGCGGACTCCACTGCCCACCGTCTCTGTTCCCGCCTGGCGGCCAGCGGTCTGCTCCAGCCCTATCGCCTCTTCCCCAAAGATGCTCACAGCTTCCGAGCAGCCCTGCCGCCTCCAGGCCTGCACCTCGGGACTCGAACCAACGGGACGTGGGAATGCGGTGTCTCACCTCGTGGTTCATGATCTTTCCATAGGTCTCCACAAGCGACTCTGCGTAGAAGGGCGTTTCTCCGTACAGCATCTCGTACATGCAGACGCCCAGCGACCACCAGTCACACTCGGGGCCGTACTTGCCCATGCCGTCCTCCATCGCCTGCAGGATCTCGGGCGAGATGTAGTCAGGAGTACCCACGGCCACAGAGGACTGGACCTTAGGGGAGAGGGCGGTGTTGGAAGGGAAACCCCAGGGCAGCTCTCATGCCACATTCCTAACTACCTTCTCTAAAATAGGGACAAGTAAGGAAACCGTCATGAGGTAAAAGTGGCCTGTGATCATGATTAGAAACTGTAATTCAAAATTCAGCACGTGTAACTGTTCTCCTGCGGCACTACGCCCTGGGCAGCTTCCAGAACGCACAACACTACCTCTCACACCTGGTCTCTCTGGGCCCAAAGGTCCACCTCAGCCCCCAAATGGCACTGCAGTCCCTCAAGGGGTGGCATGTTCCACAGGCTCCGTCACGGCCCAAAGTGGGGTCCTGTGGCCACGTGTGTTCAGGCCAACCCTTCGCCACACCCATGTGCACACAGGCCACCTAGGTTCTTGCAGAACGAATCCTAGGGTGGGGCCCAAGACACCGGATTTCCAGGATGCTCCCAGGGATGCTAAGGTGGCTCACCCAGGGGCCACCCCAGCCTCCCAAAGGGAACAGGAAGGGGGTGCAGGCACTAGGTGGGTGCCCGGAACTCCCTGGTGGGGAAACAGGAGGCTAAGGGCCCTAAAGGGGAAGGAACAGTCCCTCGGCTACTGACATCAGCAGAACAGGCCTGTGACCTCTCCTGAAATCTGTGGCCTGAGAGGGCAGCAGTCATCACAGAGAAAGCGAGAGGAAGCCAGTCAGCTGAGAATCAGACCGGTCTCGGGACACAGAGAACAGAGTCCACAAGACTGAGGGAGAAACCATCACAGAAGACCTGACTGACTCTCCCCTGGTCACGTCTGAGGAGAAGACCATGGGGTGAAGCCACACCCCGGGTCAGACCGAAGCAGCAGGGAGGGCTGCCTCCGTCACGTGACCAGATCACGGCTGGGCAGCGCGGCCGCAGCTCCGAGGCAAGCAGGGGAAGACCGGGGCATGAGGTGGCGACACAGGCCGCGCGGCCACGCGTGCAGGGGAGAAAGCTAAGCCACGCACTAGCTCAGTCGGAGGCTGCTGTTCGTTCCGTCAGAAGACTGGATTTGAGGACAGCACCCACCTATCAACTCATCAAGATGCGGAGAAATGAGAGACCGGCTTGTTGGAAAGAGAAAAGTCTAGCATCAAGGACCCCTGCTTCTAGATCTACGACACCCACAGAGAAAAGCCCTCACTGACGGGAAGTTAGCTGCCCAGACAGAACGAGGAGGGTAGTTACAGCGAACGTCTGTGCGCCCGAGCAGCCTGCACAGGGCGTTTCGAGACGGGACGCAAGCGCTGCCTGCCGTCCTCTGCGGCCCTGACGTGACTTTAGCCACCTAGCCACGTCCGGGAACCCAGCAACCGCCAGCTAAGAAGACACATGTGTGACTTTCGTAAACACAGAAAGCAAAAAAGAGCTTTCAAACTTAAGTAGAACATTTCAACTGTCCCCTGAACACTTTTATCTTTTTAATTTACATTCATAAACTTGCTTTCTTAACTGGATCTCAAATCACAACTTTAAGCCCCTTCTAATTACAAGCAAAACCCCAAATCAAATGGAAAATGTCCAACAAAATACCTACAGTTCCATCGTCATTCATCTTCAAGCATGATCCAAAGTCAGCCAGGCGGATATGACCATTCACGTCCAAAAGGACATTGTCAGGTTTGATGTCTCTGTTAGTGAAATAAATAAATGAGTTCACCATTTCCATGCTATGCATTCAGGAGGTCAAGACCTTACCTCGCAGCGTATCAGTGACAATCCTGGGAGAATGTCTCCCGTGCACTTCACGTGGGTTTGCGGCAGTGGTCACTGGTGCGGTGTCCCCGGTTCGTCGGGTGACATGCCACTCCTGTTCCCAACACCCAGCCGACAAGGTCTCCTGAGCGTCTCCTTTGTGCCAGGCGCTGTGCTCGACCCCAGGTCTACGACAGTGACAGACCCCACAGCCCCCTGCCCTCACGAAGCTTCCCCCTGGCTGAGGTGGCAGGAAATGAGCACGGGAGCACGACACGCGTGGTAAGTGCTATGAGGAAACGTGAGGAAGTCAAAAATGCAGCCGAGGCTGGCCGGGCAGAGACTGGATGAGAGCAGGAGGCAGGTGAGGCTCTGGGGCAGGAGCCCAGCAGACCAAGGGCGCGGAGCATACCCCACGATGTATGTGACAGATGAAGACCCGGGGGCCGAAGACCAGTGAGCAGCGGCAAGTACACGGCAGCAAGGGAAGCCTGTGGTCGCACCTGCTGTTCTGGGTCCTGGCAAATGTGGGCCCCAGGTAGGGGGTGGGGCTCTAAAGCACAAACCCTCCTTCCTGGCAAAATAAGCGAACGACAGGCTGGCGGGCGCGCAGCAAGAGCGCAGGTGTGCAGACACGGCGTGACGCCTCCGGGAAAGCAGACATGAGCCCCAGCTACTCCCAACATCGGGGACGAGTCCCACAAAGTGAGCAGATGACATTTCTTACCCACAGGAAGACCCACAAAGCAAAAGAAAGCTAGCACAGCACTCTGAACTGGACAACACACAGGGAGAGGAGAAAACAAACCCTCAATGAGTCAGGAAAACACAAACTAAGAGCAGAACCAGACAAAACAGGGAGAAATGGAGAGAGTTGATTTAACTCAGGAAGAACCAGAAGAAAAAGACAATCATCTCAGAAATAGTGACTCGATTTTAAGGTACCCAAAGGAGAACAAATTAAAATAAAGATCTGATGAAAGGCAGTGAAGAAAGGGAGGGAAAGACCTAGAAGGATAAAAAGTGAGACAAAGCAGAGAGAAGGGTCGGAGAGAACAGCTGGAGTGAAGCAGAAGACAGGCTAAGAAGACCCAGAACACAGATCATGGGAGTCCCCAAAGAAACCGAAACAGTAAAACGTAACTAATACTTGAAAACACAGAAGTAAAAAAAAAGACCTGAACTGACAGACTGCGGGGCCCATCGGAGTGAACACTTTCCAATGTCCTGTTTTTTGGAGCCAGAGAAGTCGATACTGAAGGTCATAGGGATCGGTTACTGTGTGAAGACAGCCAGAAGAACCGTGAGGACAAAGCAAGGGGTCTTATGGGGCGACCAGGCCGCCATGGGCTCAGCCTCCATGATTAAAGCAGCAGGACCCTGGTGCGGAGAGACACAGAGACGGCGGGACAGGACGGAATTTCCAAAACCAGACCAACTGCACAAGGACTGCGGGCGTGCTGAGGGTATCCGCTCAGTCCACTGGGGCAGAGAGACACGTGAATGAGTAAGCGGCTCTTGGCACGACAGGAGGGCCTGCCTCTTCAGGATAAAGTAGGAGCCCCCCTACCTCAACTGCCCACCCCGCAACTCTCTGTCTTGGCCGGGTTTCCCCTGCGCCATCCTGCGTCTCTTCCATGCATGCAGCTCCTTGCTCGAGCTTTGCCTTTTCCGAGACCGTGTTTGTTTTCTGAATATTCCGTCTCACAAAACTGCACCCCATTCTTTCATCCCTAAGCCATACTCCCTGTTCTTTCCGGGAATGTGATGTCCTCCGACGGCAAGCTGTGTCAATCTGAGAGTCTTCGTTCCCACCTCTGCTGGGATCTGGGGCTGACCTCTCAGGAGCACGGGCGCTGCGCTCCCCGCCCCCGGCCGCCCCGGCATCCCATGCTGCGGAAGCCCCGCCGTGGGGCGGCAGGCACTGCCTGAAGTCACCGCAGGCCCACAGCCAGCCACCGAAGCCAGGTGCAGGGCTGGGGCACAGGGTCCAGGCCGAGCGTGTTAAAGCCAGCAGTGCCGCTGCTCATGCTGGCAGAACACACTTCTCTCCGGTCTCCGGCCCCCCCAGACGTGGTTTCGGGCTACTCACACCGTGTCCTCCTCCACCGGAGGCTCGGGAGCACTGACTTCCTACAAAACCTGACTTTGCGAACTTTCTACCAAAAATGCAAAGCTTGCTGTTTTTAGGTGGGGTCGTTCAAGTGCTAAGTCTGAATCCTGAGTTGATGGGGCTGCTAATTACATATTTAATTCTCATACTATGCCTGGAGGTCAGACAACACAGTGAAGCTTCTACAGAACCAATTAAGAAATAACGAAGAAAGCTTTCTAATTAGGGAAAATAGGGAAAGGATAAACTGTTAATAAGGTGGTCAGATTAATTTCCCTGGAGATCAGTGACAAATGCAAAGACAATCACGTCTCGTATGAATCAGGCACAGTCTGTCAGAAAGGTAAAACATAAAATTGAAGGTTGAAAACAACTACAACGAACCATTACAAAAGCAGGTACAACGACATTAGGGAATCCATGAAAAAGGGAAAATGCACTACCCCAAACCCCATCGCCCTAAACAAAGTGACAGTTATTTGGGGGCAGCTCCCCCTGCTTACTCTGTGACACAGGGACCTGTAGCACCGTGCCCTGGGCAGGACATGTGGCCGGAGGCAAGCTGTCCCAAGGCCCGGCGCCTCGGTTTCCCCGCTGAGCAGTGAGGTGACACTCACGGCCAGACCTGAAGGGCGGTTCTCTTCACACTGGGTACCGTGGCTACCCTTGGGATGGGAACTGCACCTGCTAAGTCGGGCCCCAAGCGGGGCAGCAGCCAAGCAGGCGGCAATGCCAGGGGATGGCGGCAGCCCCAAGCCCCCTAACCCGGCACAGTGACGCCTTCAGAGTCCTAAGAGGAAGGCAACTTCCAATCTAGAACCCCATACTGGTTCCTCCCTCAGTCATACACATGGATGGAATTAAGATGCTGATCTCAAAAAAAGAAAAAAAAAGATCTCAGGACCCTCCTTTTCCAGAATGTGCAGAGTGTGTGCTACCAAATCTAAAGAATGAACAGAGAAAGAGGAAGATGTGTGACTCAGAAAACAAGGGCTCCAGTCCCAGGGCGGTGGGGAGGGAGCCTGTCCGGGGGAAGAGCTCCCAGGAGGAGGCCAGAGCAGGCGGCTCAGAGAGCACCTCGGCAGAGGGGAACGGAAAGGAAGAGGCAGCGCCAAGAAAAATCAGACTAAGGCACACACAGGCTTTATAACTCGGTGGCGGTGTTAGGGGATAATGAGCGATGGACACCATGGAAAAGCAGATTCGTGAAAAAACAGGGCTGCTACAACCCCGGAGAAGACAGGTTGTACAACGAGTGTAAACACTGTGAGTGCAGGGCCCACCTGTCGTACCTGCACGGGCGCTGTGTTACGAACAGCACACACAGATTTAACCAAACACGGATCCGTGTTACGGATTGCGATGGTGCGGGAGGGAGATGGAAAGCGTGTGCAGGGGGAGGGCCACGAGAGAGACCTCTGTAAAGGGTAAATCTCCATTTTAATAGATGTAATCTAATTCTCCCTTCTCCACAAAAAAAAAAGAGAGAAGAGCGAGAGAAGACCATTATTTAGAAACATGAGATAAATACCAGAAGAAACATTAAGAAAGCGACACGCCACCCGCAGCCAGTGGAATCGGGCAGGAGACTCACAGACAGTTATCTGACTCTGACAGAGAAACTAACCCACCCCCGGACCAATTTGCTGTCTTAAACAGCAGGAAGAGATGGGCGCAGTCCCTTGCACCGGAGAGAGCAAGCCCGGCAAAGGGCCCCCGGAACAGCGGGAGGACACCGACCACACTGACACCAGCACCCCCCGGCCGAGAGCCAGTCACACCGTCGCTCGGGCTGCTGGGGTGTGAGCCCCCTCCGCAGCCTCCCCTTCCTACAGGGAAAGCAGCTCTGACAAGCTAGGGGGTGGGCGTCCTGGGGAGGAGGGTCGGCAGGGGAGAGGGGGAGCTGCAGTCAGGTGGCCCCAGGTGACCGGTGCTCCAGCATCAAGGCTGTCACAGTGAAGCTGGGATCCCCCGGTGCCAGGCGTTGGGGCGGCTCAAAGAGAGGGCTGCTAAGTGCATGAGCTCCCGGGGGGGGGCCTGGAGCCTGGGGCCTGTGACGCAGAGAGCTCTGAGGGCCCTTTAACACATTCCACGCAGCCTCTGTAAAACCCAAGAGGGGGTTACCTGTGCACGTAGTGCAGCTGATGGATGGAGTCGATGGCCAACACCATTTCACCAATGTAGAATCTTGCCATATCTTCTGGAAGTTTGTCTTCAAATTTACTGAGGAGGGTCAGCAAATCTCCACCCACATAGTAGTCCATGACCAAGTACTACAAATTGGGGCGAGACAGGGGAGAAGAAGGTACAGTCAGCACCAAGCCTGACAACTGAAGGCCAAACCCCCACCGGGAAGTTCTCCGGCTCTTCAAGTCGGGACCGACGGCTTGCTCCCACGTCATCCAGGATGCCCCCGCTTTGATGGACCCTAACACTGCTGTACTCTCCAGTCAGACACCTGGTGGAGAATTTCAACAGGTAATACATTTAACCTACGGAGAAAGTTACCGAAGAGTCTGATGCAGGAGAGGGCACAACAGAAGCTGGAGACCCAAAGCAGAAACACGATTCGTGATCTATCAGGTTCTCCTGGGTCTGTATGAATGCTCCCGGCCCTTACATCACAGGAAGAGGACACTGGACCAGAGGAAGAAGATGAGTTACCTAAAATCACATGAAACTAGCAGCTCTTATTTGAAAGGCGATCCCACGAAAAAGCTGGAAGGCAGGTACCTCTGCGTAAAGCCCCAGGAAAAATCAGACCCTTTACTGCTTATGCAGAAATTAAAGCCACGACAGAAGGGCATCCAGGTGCCAGGTGTCCTGCGAACGGGACTGAGTGGGCCTCCCCTCGGCGCAGGGCAGCCTTCTCTCTGACAACAGCCTCTCGGCGCAGCACCCTGAACGCTCTGGGGCATCTCACAGGTCAGGGAGGCCCGGGACGCGTGAGACTGTCACAGCCAGAGTCGGGGTGGCTGCGGCCTGGGGACTGCTGGGGAAGCGGCGGGCCCCGCCCCGGAGCAATCACCTTCCTGGAAGCCAGTTTCCATTGACGAGATGGACATGCTGGTCCAGCAGTTAACTAGCCAACAGAGGGAAACGCCAGCTCCCGGTTTACCCAGCCAGAGAAACGACCGCTGCAGACTGACTGGGACCCGAACAGCGGTCAGAGAGCAGCTGCTGGGCTCTGTGCTCTCAGGCTCCGGCTCGCGCCCGTCCCCCTCTGGCAATGCCCGCAGCAGCCCCCGGGGCAGGCCCGAGCACAATCCCATTCTGCGGGCAAGGAAGTGAGTCCCGAGGCCCAAAGTGCCCCAGCCAGCGAACGATGGAGCAAGGATCCGAACACAGGCAATCGGACCCAGGCCCAGAACGGCAAACACGGCTCTTGGGGCCTCATGCGGGAAGAGAGTAGCCACCATGCCGGGGGGCTCGTGTAAGGAGGGGGACCCTCACTTGGGCCCCTGCTCTCCAAAGCACCTGTACCAACAACTCCCCCACCTGGCCTCACAAATCACTCTCCTCGGCCTGATCTCACGGCGCTGAGGCACGGCAGCCCACCCGTTCAAGGGGGGGTCCTGGGTGATCGGGTCCCCCTTCACCCACACCCACAACAACTCCTGTTTCAGTGAAGGCCCTCGATGGCGCCCGCTGAGCTCGTGCCCTCCCTTGTTCACTCACTCATTCTCGGCCAGGAGCCCCTGGCACCCCCGAGACATCGGGCACTCGTCCGCAGAGCTGCCACTGAGGGGAGGGACAGAGACCGTGAGTAAGTGTGCAGATGGCCACGGCACTTTCGGAGAGCGCTAGGCACAGAAGAAAATGAAACCACACAGCCTGCCAGAGCACAAGGCTGCAGGGACCGTCAGGCAGACGTCTGGGACCTGCATGGCAGGCAGAAGCCGCCCTTGGCATGGGTCGGGGGTCATGTTCCAGACAAAGGGATGTGTGCAAAGAGAAGGATGCGGCCAGCTGGGGGGAATGGACAACAGTGACTACAGCTGGAGTGTGAGCCGGGAGTGGGAGCAAAGCCAGGCCCCACGGGCCACAGCAGGAACCGCACGCCCCACTTTAAGCGCCGGGGAAGCTGCTGGGAGGTCCTGGGCTAGACCGCTGCGATCGGCTGCACTTCACAAGCCTTCTCTGCCTGCCCAGGAAGAAGAGACTAGAGGATGAGGGCCAGGAGCAGGGCAGGAGAGGGGCTGGGAGGCCGTGACGCGGTTGGTCCAGGCAAGAGGTGAGGGTGACACGTGCTGGGGGGGGGGGGGGCACAGAGAGGCTGGATCAGAAATCGTGGGTATCTGGAGGCAAAGCCCAGAGCGCCTGTGGACAGACGCACCCAGGGAAAGGGGAAAGGGGAACGAACAGCCAAGCTGTGCAGACCCTAAAGAAAACATGAAGCAGCACAGCTGGCCGAATGTCAGGGCTTTCCAAGTCTGCCGGGAAACATAAAAAGAAAACAAGGACGTAGTACCGCAGGGCTAAACAGGACGGACAGGCTTTCACGAAACTAATCTGTAAGAGAAGTCATCTGTAAGAGCTTCTAAGGTGGACGTGCAGAACCTGATTTCTGGAGTAAGAACCAGACCAATTACTTTCTCTGTCGTGTAACACAGAATTCTAAGTCATTAAAAGGCAACGCCCTTTTAGTTACTGGTGAAACAGGTTTAATTTTTATGACAGGCCGAGTTTAGACGCCTACAGCAGAAATTATAACATGAACCGGCTCGGCAGGGCAGCCAAGGAACCCACAGGATGAAGGAGGCCTGACCTGGCCCGGCCCACCCCACGAGGGTGCTGACTGCCGCTGTCCCAGCGAGCAGGAACCTGCTGGAAAGCACCACTCAGGGGCGGCAGAGACAGCGGCCAGACCCAGGTCCACTGACCCAGCAAGAGGACCCAGGAAGGGCCCAGAGTCCCTGCTCTCCTTCTCCCTGATTGTCCCCGGACCTCTGTTTGTGCAACTCTGCACACTCCAGAAGATGGTTTCTTGGCTGGGATTCCTAGCAGACTGTCCACGGTCAAAATAAGCCCGGACTGCGAAACCCCGCACTGACCTCGGGGACGAGGCGCTGCCCCCCTTCTGCACACACAGCCCTGCGCTGCCCAGACCGCTCAGAGGCTTCACCACGTCGGAAACGGGCTGGAGCCGGTCCCCTCCCAGTGGCGGCCTACGTGCGGAGGGCTCCAGGGCATCAGGACTCTGCGGTCTGTGGGGAAGGGCCCTGAACACCACTTCCTGCCACAGGCCCGGGCTGCGGTCCTTGCTCAGCCCCCTCATCTGAGCAACAACTCTGGGCACATGACTTCATCCCTTCCTGCTCCCAACACCCCATTTAAAAAGTGATGATAACCCTGAATGCCTAAGCCATGGGGTCCTTGGAAAGACGCACGGAGGTGACCCACACGCCTCTGCTCAGTAAACACAATGGTCCCCTCTGGAGACGCAAGTGTGCGCACCCTGGGATCATGACCTGAGCCGAAGGCAGAGGCTTTAAACCCACTGAGCCACCCAAGTGCCCCGCAAGTGTATATATTTTCAATTCTTTTGGAGACAGAGCACAAGCGCGCGAGTGAGCAGAGGGGACAGGTAGGGGAGGGGCAGAGGGAGAGGGAGAAAATCCCAAGCAGGCCCCACGCTGAGCGCGGAGCCTGACACGGGGCTCCATCTCCCGACTCTGAGATCACGACCTGAGCTGAAACCAAGAGTCGGATGCTCAACTGACTGACCCACCCAGGTGCCCCTATTTTAAATTCTGAATGAAAAGCATAATAAACCCTTTTACCTAATTCGGACCGTTCAACTCTAAGGGAGTTCTCTGGTGTCTGAAAGAGACAGTCCTCCGACGAATAAGCTTGCTGTAGGGAACGGAGCACGCTAGCAGGGATGCGCTCAGGGAGACAGAGGTCCCTGCCCTGGGGCTGTGCTGACCCCTGAAGGCCCCTTGGCCGCTGCCGGAGCCGCGCGGGCCAGAGGAGGGAGGCAGAGATCAGCTTCTCCGAGGTCTGTCCTCACCCGACACCCGGAGCTCCACATAAGGACTTTGGCTTTAGGCGAACCTAGAGTCCCTCTCGGGGTTCACAGCCCCTGAGACCCCGGGTTTGGTTTCCCTCCACTCTGAGCTGTGTCTGCGTCCCCACGTGTTCACGTCCAGGCACATGTGCGAACCACACAGCAGACTGGTCACCACTGAAAGTAAGCCCAGCTCAAGTCAGGGGAAGCGGAAGCCAAGAGCCCCCCAGCCCGTGTCAGAAGGCCTCAGAGGGCCCGGCTCAGAGTCCGGGACCCGCTGCCAAGCAGCAGAGGCAGCAACAGCCACTCGGCATCCAGGGCTGAGCCCCTGTGACCCCTGCAACTCGCTCTCGACCTCACACGTAACTCCAGACACTCAAGATGGAAAACGCTGGACACTCCCAGCTTATTTAAATGGAACAGCCCAAACCTGAGTCTTCTCTGGTCAAATATGTGGTGAGGACACCTGGGTGGCTCAGTGGGTTAAAGCCTCTGCCTTCGGCTCAGGTCATGATACCAGGGTCCTGGGATCGAGCCCCACATCAGGCTCTCTGCTCGGCAGGGAGCCTGCTTCCTCCTCTCTCTCTATCTGCCTGCCTGTCTACTGTGATCTCTCTCTGTCAAATAAATTTAAAAAATCTTAAAAAAAAAAAAAAGTGTGGTGAAACAGCGTCAATTCCACGCCGTGTGACCCCTTTTCCAGTCCCAGCACGAAGGAATCCACAAGCCACAGCCACACGCCATCTGAGCGCCTCAGCCCCGGACCCACACGTACCAGGTAATTCTCGTCCTGGAAGGCGTAGTGCAGTGTCGTGATCCACTGGCAGTCCCCGTTCACCAGCACATCCCGTTCTTCTCGGAAACAGGCCGTCTGTAAGGAATCGGGGACAGTCGGTCTATGCGCATCTGAGCAGCACAGTCCCCAGCAGAGGGGGCCCTGCCGTGGCACGGCTCTGGAGACAGTGCAGGATGCCAGGCCCCCCGCCCTCACCTGAAAACTTCCCGAGGCAGCTCCCACCCACTCCTCAGTCTTTCTTCAGCCCCACGGGCCGAGAGCCCAAACGGCTCTAGGTTCTTCCCTGCTCCGGCCCACACGGGCACCGGGGACGGCCGAGAACTCCTTCCTCATGTGCCTGTGCCCTCCCCGCCCCCCACGGGCCCACTGCTCCAGCCAGCACGGGACAGTCCACCGGGCTCGAGGGTAGACGCTGGCCCGTCCCACGCAGCAATGCCTGACCTCTCCTGACCAGGCCAGCTTTGCCTTGATGGCCTATGGTGCGGCCACCCCATGTGTGACCCTGTCACAGACCGCACGAATGGCAGGAAAGGGCACACACCTGCTTCCTGACCTGAGCCACGCAAGGGGATTCACTTCTAGCATGCTGGTGCACACGACCGTCACAGGACGCTCTGAGCATGGAATCTCCTCTCCCTAATCTTGAGACTTCTCACTCTTATCAAAATATAAACTCGAATGAATTTGCTACTAGCATTTATTTCCCCAAACACTCATTCTTCCCCCAGACGTCTACGTAACACAAGCTGCTTGCTCCCACCGAAGAGTCACGTGAGCGAAAGCCCCGGGACGACCAGAGGACCAGCGGCACCGCGAAAGGAGCCACTGGGGCCCAGGACGAGGAAGACGTCTGGGGCCCAGGGAGCCGTGCCAACGGTGATGCTTCCACCAACCAATGTGCGTTCGCCAAGCAGCCCAGGGTGTGAGGCCTTGTGCTGGGTGCATGGCAGGAAGCAGGGCAAGCCGTAAAGGACAGACACGATGAACTTGGACGCCACGTGAGAAGGCCCACCCACCGAGTTAATGACAGCCTGAGCTCAGGAGAGTGCTCCGACCCGAACAAACATTGGTGCCGTCATCTCCCCAAGGGGGCAGCATCACCCCAGGTAGGAACTGCAGAACAGAGGAGGAAGGGCCACCTAGAATTACAACGAGGGTTCAGAGTGACAGGATGAGGGAGGCCAGAAACCAGGAAAGGAGTTTTCGGAGGAGGCGGCGGCCAATCCTAGGGGTGTGCAGTCCTGGGGTGAGCTTGCTTCACAGCTGCAGCACAGCAGGGGTGGCACGGATGGTAGGCGGGGGGCAGGCGGGCCAGACCCCAGCCCCAGGTGCGCCGAGGGCACTGGGCCTGGACAGTTCAGCGACAGGACAGAGGGTAAGGATGCTCAGGTCCTGATGCAAAGTGGAGGAGCACCGAGGAGGGCTGGGGAGGGCAGACTGGGGGCGAGTCTGGACAGCACCAGAGGAATCTCTGTTGGGGCCGGGAGCGTGAAACAGGCACTCAGACAGGACGCCGAACTCAGGAAAAACACATCGGAAACTGCCAAGCGGTCACCATCTACTTCTACTTATGATCTCGTCCTCCTTCTAGGAGGGAGTATTAAAGACAACTCTGTCCTTGGGGCGCCTGGGTGGCTCAGTGGGTTAAACATCTGCCTTCGGCTCAGGTCATGATCCCAGGGTCCTGGGATCGAGCCCCGAGTCGAGTCGGGCTCTCTGCTCAGCAGGGAGCCTACTTCCTCCTCTCTCCCTGCCTGCCTCTCTGCCTACTTGTGATCTCTGTCTGTCCAATAAATAAATAAAATCTTTAAAAAAAAAAAAAAAAAGGACATCTCTGTCCTTAAGTAGGCTCCGAATTCAATAATGCGTTTGGTGCAGGAAGCAAACCTGGGATAAATGCCTACAATTCCCGCGAAGGCTTTAATCCGCCCTCTCCGCGACCAGCCCTGGGGGGGGCGGGGGGGGGGGGAAGCCCCGCAGGGCAGTGGACAGCAGGGCAGGATGGCGCACGCGCCAGGACATGGCTGACCTTGCGGTGACAAAAAGCAGTTCACTGGGACCAAGAAGGGAGGCCCGGACCCGGGAGGGTACAGAAACCCCGTCTGCCTGCACAAGGGTCACCACTGCACTCACCTCCGCCCTTTTCAGCATCTCCCACTTGTTGAGGATTTTCATGGCGTAGATTCGCTCCGTGTTCTTCATCCTGACAACGGCAACCTGGAAGATGAGCAGGCGTGTGACAAAAATGCAGTTAATGGAACAAAAGCCAGCACATTTTGGAGCACCTGGGTGGCTCAGTGGGTTAAAGCCTCTGCCTTCGGCTCAGGTCATGATCTCAGGGTCCTGGGATCAAGCCCCGCATCGGGCTCTCTGCTCAGCGGGGAGCCTGCTTCCCCCTCCTCTCTCTGCCTGCCTCTCTGCCTCCTTGTGATCTCTGTCAAATAAATAAATAAATAAATAAAATCTTAAAAAAAAAAAAAAAAAGCCAGCACGTTTTCATGTAACTACAGTGCAATCTTCATTGCCTAGGGGAAATGAAACGCTGGAGAATGAGCGGCTGAGGAAAGAGGAGTTTTTTACGTAAACAAAAATTTGCCCTTTTAACCATCAAGACCTGATCTCAGCACCTGGCACCCCATGCGCTTGGTTCACAACCCTCCCACAGCAAGCAATGGGCACATGGAGTAGGGAGAGGGGGCTGGAGGGCTCAATGTCCTCTTTGGTGCATGCCTGGGATTTTCATCAGAAAAACTTTAAAAATCTACTCACCGCTCCCCCTTGTTCCCTGTGTCTGAGGGCTCCGTCCCCACAGCCTCCCCATCTGCCCTGTTGGGCGCTCACCTCTACCTCTCACTCCTGCCACAGCCTCTGCCACGTGCCAGCTCTTGCCCCTGAGACCTTCAAGATGTGAGGCGTACCTGCATGAGCTCTGGACTGTGACCTGGACAAATTCTTTCCTTTGGGTTTCTACAGCAAGCAAAGTGGTCACAGCAGTGCTGGCCTGAGACTGCAGTGAGGCTCAAATAAGCCAGAAGCCCGCACGTGCTCAGATGGTGCCACACACACGGCATGTCGGCTGTCAGCCACTTTCTTCAAGGTACAACTCAGATGCCACCTCTTCCAAGAAGTCCTATTGGATTTCCTGACCCCACCAAATCTCAGTGAGCTCTCACATCAGTCCCAATACCAGAAGTGACATCTGTGCCACTGTCTGACACATTCTACCCTATAAAAGCATTCACTGGCCTAAGTGCCCACTACAGACCATGTGCTACATGCCTACCAGCTTGTAGGCAGGTAGCCTACTCCCTGGCTGTCTAAACAATAACGTTAAACTAATCCCACAAGTTCCATGCCCTGGGCGCTTTCCCCGCGCTGGGACTGTGCCTTTCCCCCACACCGTCTCAGCTGACCCTCACCACGACCCTCGTCGGCAGCGGCTGTGTTACAGCCCCACTTACAGATTTGGAATCCGAGGCCGGGAGGTTCAAGCAACGTGCTGAGAAGGGGCAGAGGCTCTCCCTCAAATGCATGCATGTGAGCATTCTATCCTACAGTCACAACTGAATGCTGTCTTCCACGGGCCTGATGATGGGGGGGGGTCCACAAGGAGCACTGCCTGACGGAACCCCACAGCTTGCCGAGGGCCAAAAGCACCTCCCAAACCACGTGGCTTGCCGCCAGACTCCCGCTGCCCACCGTGTGGACCGTGTGCAATGACATGGTCCTCTGTCACCTCCCTAGGTCACCCTGTCACTGCCAGTCTGAAGCTCACGGTGGTGGCCCCGCTCAGCACACCACACCTGTTCCAGCTGCTGTGTCTCAGCCATGGCCTTAGAATGACAGACCAAGCTCACAGCTCTGCACAGCTCTGCACAGCTCTGCACGGAGAACAGAAAGGGTCTGTGAGTTCCCCAACACGCCTAAGAACAGCAAACTCTGGGCACACAGTCTGTCACCTGTCCTGACACGTCAGGAGTGTCGATTTCTTCCTTGGAACCAGCTACAATCAATAGGGGAAATATCAGTGTGAAAAAAATACTACTATAATGTAAACCCTATCAGAATATCAATGGTATTTTCATATGATCAGAATAAATAGTCCTAAAATTTGTATAGAACCCCAAAGAGCCCTGAGAGCCAAAGCCACCTTGAGAAAGAACAGAGCTAGAGGCATAACGTGCCCCAGTCTCACGCTATCCTACGGAGCTGTAGTGGCCAACACACCGCGTCCTGGCACAGAGACAACGTACACACAAACGGAGCAAAGCAGAGCCGAGATGAACTCGTGGTATGCGGTCAGTCTTCGACAAAGGAGCAATAACAAGCAACATGGAAAAGACCGTCTCTTCAACAAACGCGCTGGGAAAACTGGACAGCCACACGCAAGAGACCATTTCCTTACACCGCACACAAACACAAAAATAAACTCAAAATGGATTAAAAACTTAAATACAGCACCTGAAACCATAAAAATCCTAAAAGAAAATACAGGCAATAATCTCTGGATCTCTCCCCCGACGTATGGGAAAAGCAAAAATCAACTATTAAGACTACATCAAACCATAAAGCTTCTGCCCAATGAAGGAAACCATCAACGAAGCAAAAAGCCAGCCTACTGAATGGGGGAAGGGATCTGCAAATGATACATCCCGTAAGGAGTTAATACCTAAACTATGTAACAGACATATACAACTTGATAGGAAAAAATGAAACAATCCAATTTAAAAAATGGGCAGAAAACTTGAGGGAATTCTCCAAGGAAGACATCCAGATGGCCAACAGACACATGAAAAGACGCTCTGTGTCACTCATCATCAGGGAAGTGCCAATCGGAACCACAATGAGATACCACCTCACACCTGTCAGAACACTATTACCAAAAAGACAAGAAAAAATAAGCGCCAGTGAAGATGCAGAGAAAGGGGAAGCCTCGTGCACTGTTCGTGGGAACGCAAACTGCCGCAGCCACTCTGGAAAAGTCTGGAGGTTTCTCAAAAAAAAGAAAAAAAAAAAAAAGGAACTGCCGTTCGATCCAGCAGTTCCATTTCCACGTATTTATCCAGAGGAAACAACAACATGGACTCTGAGACAGAAGCACTCCTACGTCTACTGTAGCTTCGGTTACAACAGCCAAGGTCTGGAAACAACCGAAGCGTCCGACTACAGATGGACGGACGAACGAAGAAGGGACGGCACACGCACACTGAAGTATTACTCAGGCAGAAAAAATATGAAATCCTGCATTTGCAACAACACGGATGGGGCCAGGAGTACTATGCTAAGTGTGGTCAGTCAATCAAAGACAAGTACCATGTGATCTCCCTTATGTGTAGAGTCTCAAAAACAGAACAAAAACAGAAACAGACTCACAGATGCAGAGAACGATCTGGTGGCTGCCAGACGGGTGAACTGGGGAAAAAACACGGCATAGTATTTACCACAGAAGCGGTCTAACTGGGAAAAACAGTGGAGTTGGTAACTTTTGAGGAAAGTAATGAAATTCTGAAGATTACAAGCCTCAGGAACAATGCAGATCCTGCTGAAGAGGAGATGCAGGACCCTCTGAACTCTCACTAGACGCTTTTTCTGTAGAAGAGGGCACTGGGGCACAGGCTCTGGCCAGGAAACACGCCGATGCCTCGGATAAATACCCAAATAAACAGTGTGTAAAAATCCCGTTTAGTTTACCCGAAGCTGCTTCTTGGCCCAAAACTCAGTGTTAATTGCGTCGACGAGGTGGTGATGATGCTTCACGCATCTCCCAAACCAGACATTTCCACGAGGAAATACAGGAGTGACTTAACGAAACACTGAAAATGTTCCAGGGACATGACAGGCAAGTGTAAGCCTGCTGCCAGCCCAGGCCCAGTCTGGAGGGACCAGAAAGAACGCCAGGAAGGTCATGGTGTGAGACAGTAGATCAGACAAAAAGTATTCTGGCTGGAAATCCACATTTATCAACCGTGACTTTCTAAAAGACTATCCCCAATAAGAAAACGGTCTCTGAAGCATCAGGAGAAAGCACCTTGCTTGACGCACGCAACCCCTTCTCCGTCCTTCAGGAAAGACCACACACGAACACACGCGTGGGAGGGCAGGGAGGGGAGCCCGGCCGGTAAGAAAAAGCAAATGAGAGATATAATGTTAACTGACAAAAGGCACCTGGGGAAAGGGGCGGGGTGACTGATCTCTGACCCGTTCATGCACCTGTTCTGTTAGTTTGAAATTGTTTCTACACAAAGCTAAAGCTTTGTTTCTTTTTAAAAAGTCATTCCGGGAGTAAGAGACAGCAGGGCCGAGTGGTTGGGCCTGGGGCTTTGAGTCAGGCAGGCAGGACTCAAGTCCGGCTCCAGCACAAGCCACCCTGGGCCCCTGGGCCTCGATCTGTCATCTTCCTGATGGGGTGGTGTGCAGGCAGGGTCTAGAAGGGGTCAGTGCTCCCACACTGATGAAAGCACTTCCCAGAACAGCCATCCCCACGATCCCAAAAGTGTTTCCAAAGCTACTGTGCTTAAGGAAAAGGGCAATGCCCCAAATATTCCCAATCTTGTTTACAGAATCATCCAAAAGTGTTCCCCTCGACTCAGTGTGTGTGTGTGGGGGGGGGGGTCATGTGTGCGTGCAATTCTGAGCTGTGACTTTCATCCGCTCCTGCCACGGGGTGTAGACTTCTGGACTGCCCACGTTCTCTCTGGGAGGGGGCTCCGGGGCGGCACGTCCCAAGGCCTCAGTGCTCTGGGTCTCCAATGCAGACCCCCACGGACACTCACCCTCCCCGGCATGTCATGAGGGAAAAATAATTCAGTTAGAACCATGTTTCTCTGTGTGTGTTCTTCACACAGACAATCCCAACACTGACAGAGCCCTCATTTCCGGGAGCCGCTCCGTGCCGTCGCTGACATCGGGCACACACTTCAGGTACGTGATGACACGAATATCTCAGGGAGGCAACGATGCCTCGTTGCCACAGAGTGCCACGTAATGGCAGGACTGTTAGAGTCCAAACTTCTAGTCACGGCAGGGGAGGGCTGGCAAGTGCGTGCGGGGAGCCCCGACGGGGTGCAGAACGGCTGGGCGGCTGGAGGAGCCGGACGAGGGAGCTGGCGTGGGCGCGGCGCCGGCCCCGGGCCCCGGGAGGGGTGCTGGGGCGCAGGGGAGGGGGAGGGACTCACAGGCTGCTAAAGCCTGGACACGGAGCCAAGGGAAGGCAGAAAACCCGAGGACTTCTGCAAAGGCCCAGACAAGGACGGGTTGCTCTTAGTTCAGGAGGAACTTAGAAAGTGATACAGGCCACATTCTCTGAAACTCAGAAAGCTGAGTTTTGCATTAACTTCTCCGGCAGAGGAGAGCACTAGAGCTAACCGTAACCCGTTCGGGCACAAGACTCTTGTCTCCCATTCTCTCATCTTGCCTCTCTTGCCCTGAGGCGTCTTCTTGACTGTCCAGATCCCTGCTCTAGGCCCGTAACCACAGATCTCTGGGAGGGCCTGGGCCTTGCTCGTGTCTGCCTGCGCCCAGAGCCTGGCGCAGGTCCTGGTACAAGGAAGTCAATCAGCGAAAGCATCCGCTGCCCCAAGTCAGGCTTCGACTGCAGAAGGCCTTCTCCCCTCCTCACAGAGCAGCCGCTAAACCAGACCTCACATCATCACATGACCCATCTAGGCCCAGAGAGGTGTTATTTCTTCTAGAATCTTTTTTTTTTTGAAGATTTTATTTATTTATTTATTTGACAGTGACCGTGAGAAAGGGAACACAACCAGTGGGAGAGGGAGAAGCAGGTTTCCCATTGAGCAGGGACCCGAAGTGTGACCTGATCCCAGAACCCTGGGATCGTGACCTGAGCTAAAGCCAGACACCTGACAAGTGAGCCACCCAGGCATCCCTGCGTTACGTCTGAGCAGAACTTTCTCTTTTCCCTGTGGCGCTGCTGCCTCTCTGCCCACCCCCACCTCCGTGAGATACCCTCCTAGGGAGAGGCCCAAGCGGGGGGACACAGAGCAAGGTGTGAGGACTTGGGGCTGAGGTCCGAGCTGAGGCCAGAGCAGTGTCCAAGGGAGAAACCAGGGCATGACACACAATTGTCCACACTCGCTGGGGCAGGCCAGGCTTTCTCCCTGGACTCTCTGTGAAGCGTTTCTGGAGGAGTACCGCCTTTCTGTGTGTTCTGCCGAAGCAGACACAGGAGGGGCACCATCGGCTGCTTGCAGGAGAATCGTCAGAAAACACCGACATCTGGTCTAAGATGACAGGCAGAGGAGACACATCCAAGCCCAGGGGCCACCTAGTGAACGCACGGCTTTGCTCTCGGTGCACAAGGGAAAACGCACGCTGGGCGCAACAAAGCCCACGTCGCGCTGACAGCACCGCGGAGTCACGGCACGGGATCGCAGTCAGGCAGAGCACGTCTGCTGCAGTGGGACAGCGTGTCACCACTGGCTTTCTCCTCAGAACTGCGCCCCAACCCTGGCTTCCTCAGCCCCAAAGAGCTAAAGGCAAAGTCTGAGCAGGGGGGTCCGTTCATTTCCACGTTTAAGAGGTACATGGGCCGTAAAACCACCTGACCCTGGTCTGCAGCGGGGGCCTGAGCCTCAGGCCCAGCGGGGGCCCGACGCCAAGGAGGGTGCCCGGGGCAGAGGCCACGGCCCCCGGGCGCTGGCTGTCCGGCACAGGGCAGCGAGGCCAGTGCCCCTGAGGGGAGCGGAGACCGGCAGGGCCCCGCAGCAGACCCCCTCCCCAGCACGGGCGGCCCCAGCACCCACAGCAGGCGAGCCACCCGCGAGGAGAACTGCTGTTCTGCCCTCCCTGCACTCCGTGGAAAATTTTTCAATTAACAAATGGATTTTTAATAGACTTGTCTCTAAGCAACAAGATTCGGGGCAACTCACCTGTCATGGGTTCCGCTGCTCTTCCTCGCTGCATGAAGCACTCTCCCAACAATGCCAGGAGTGACCCCCCAAGCCCCGGTCAGTGCGCTGGGTCCCAAAACTGCTGGATGCAAGCTGCTCTGGCCATGAGGCAAAGCCAGCACAGTGAAGCTTATCTTACCTCTCCGAAAGCCCCTCTTCCGATCACTTTAATGATTTCGAAGTCTTCTCGATGAAGCTGCATCTCCTTCACCAGTTGCGTAAATGGTTTAGCTACAAATTTAAAAAAGCAAAATCAACAATTTACTCTCAGGAGTTGAGACTACATAAAAATTCAGTTGACTGAGGCATTCTACTCAATTATATAGCTTTCTTAGGAAAAAAGTTTATTTTTTAGATGTTTGGTGTCTGGCAAGTTTTGGGAAGCCCGCGTTTGTGCTCAATGTAGGTGCACTTCCCGCTCTGTTGTAAGGAACAGCGCCGCTAACGAGAGCCCGCCACACCGCACGGAACTAGCCATCTCCGGGTGGGTGAGCACCACGCTCCACCTGTCAGCTCCGTGGGGCCACAGGGCAGCTGTGGGGACAAGAGACATTCTCCAAGAATGGCAGCGACCTTTCCAGTGCAGGCAGTGCTCCTGGACTTCATGGCCATCCTCGCGAATCACGAGGAGCCTCTAACAGTGACCTTGGTAAGAAATGGGGAGAAGCGCCTTCCCGGGCACTCGCGTGTTCCGCATTTCAGGGAGAAGGAAGCTGAGCCAGGTTTCTGTGGACAGTGCACTGGGCTGAACGGTGTCGTGTCTCCCCCAGCCCCCGCTCCGCCCAATCCAGAGTGTCCACCCAGAACCTGGGAATGTGGCCTTATTTGGAAGTGGGGTGTTTGGACATTAAGGTGGGGTCACAAACAGGAATGAGATGGGCCCTAAATCCCACAGGACAGAGAGGGAATTCGGACGCAGAGGGAAAAAGCCACAAGAAGATGGAGGCATGGACTGGAGCGATCAGTTGTGAGCCACGGAACGCCGCCTCCACCAGAAGCTGGAAGGGTCTTCCCTGCAGCCTCCAGAGGGAGCAGAGCCCTGCTCACACCCTGACTTTGGACTTCTGGCCTCCGGAACTATGAGAGAAGACGTCTCGGTAGTGTCAGGCTGCCCCCAGCTCGTGGAAACCACCGCACACAGCGTGGGTCACCTCCTTCCGGGAAGAGCACAAGCCGCCGCGCCCAGGACAGAGGTCGTGCCGTTCCCTCCAGGGGCGGCGCCTCCCCACCACCACACGGCCTGCCCCTGGTCGGACACCCAGTCCGTCACATCTCTCACACCTGTCCTGATTCTCACCTCCAGGCCCAAGTCCCCGTTTGATGCTAACCTGCATTCTACACTTTTCTTTTCTCAAATTCCCACTACTGGTTTTGCAAAACATTTCCACTGGGGGACCAGGCGCCGTGCGCAAGGGCTCCTTCTCTATTATTTTTGGCAACTACACCTGTGTCTACTGTTATCTCCAAAAGGAAACCTGCAATCTGACATTTCTGGGCTTCTAACTGAACTCCATATTATTAACCTCATTCTACCGTTTTTCTCTTTAACTAGATGCTTAATAAACAGCACTAAGGTTTGATCACCCTGGTTCTCTGACCACGGTAAGAGTGGCCGGAGCGCTGGAAGGCTCTTGGGGCCCATGGAGCGTGAACTGGGACCACTACTGGTGCAGATCCCCATAGGCACAGACATTAGGGAACAGAACACAGGGGGCCTGATTTAAATTAAAAAAATGGAAAAAAAAAAAAAAAAGACCAGGCTAAAAAAACCTTGGGCTACAACTTGAAAGGTTGTCTATGGCTCATCTTTCTTTCTTTCAAATCCCCCAAAATAATCATCCTCCCAGCTCCTAATGGAAATATGTACCGCAAACAGCCACCGAAAACCTCAACCTCTCTTGGTATCGTCTCGGGGAACCGCATGGGACTGCTCTCTCTACAATGACGAAAGACAATCCCAGCACATCTGACCTGTTCTGTTTTACACCGGGAGAGAGCGCTGCAGGAAGGACCGGCCGAGCGCGCGCCCCGGAAACATCCACTCTGGCAGGGCGCGGTGCAACGTTCTGGACCCTTCCACAAATACCCCAACGACTCCCCAGAGGTGGTAGCCACTGCTGTAATGCGCAGACCAGTCAGGAAAGGCAAAGAAAACTCCACCCAGAATCGTGCCGCAAGTCAACTGAACTTGTCCGTGCTCCCGTGCCATCCTGCTCGCAGGCAGAGTCGGCGTTTCCTATCTTCTCTATTCCGTTATCCTCTTGGACGTTTCCTGTCCCTGTACTCAGTTATCGCTTTAACGGGTGCGTGCCCGCTCACTGAGCCGACACACCAACACCTGTAAACGCTGTGTCTGCTGAACAGACAGGTCAGACCTTTTTTCTTGTTTTTAAAAGATTTATGTACGGGGCGGGGGGAGGAGAGGCAGAAGGAAAGAGAATCCAAAGCCCACTCCCCGGGGAGCACGGAGCTTGAGGCGGGGCTCAATCCCATGACCCTGACGTCATGACCTGAGTTGAAACCAAGAATTGGACACTTAACCAACTGTGCCTCATTATTTTAAAAAAAGATTTGGGCGCCTGGGTGGCTCAGTGGGTTAAGCCTCTGCCTTCAGCTCAGGTCATGACCTCAGGGTCCTGGGATCGAGTCTTGCATGGGGCTCTCTGCTCAGCGGGGAGCCTGCTTCCTCCTCTCTCTCTGCCTGCCTCTCTGCCTACTTGTGATCTCTCTGTCAAATAAATAATAAAATCTTAAAAAAAATAAAAAAAGATTTATTTATTGATTTGGGAGAGAACGTGTGTGTACAAGCACGAGAGGGGGAGGGGCAGAGGGAGATGCAGACTCAGTGCTGAACACAGGGCCTAAGGACGTGGGGCTCGATCCCAAGACCCTGAGATCACAACCCAAGCCACAGTCAGACGCTCAACTAACCGAGGTGCCACACAGGTCCCTAAACACTTCATTTTAAACCATTCATTTATTGGGGCACCTGGCTGGCTCAGCGTCTGCCTTCCAGGTCATGGTCCCAGGGTCCTGGTACTGAGTCCTGCAGCAGGCTCCCTGCTCGGCGGGGAGTCTGCTTCTCCCTCTGCCCTCCACTCCCCCTGCTTGTGTGCTCGCGCGCCCTCTCTCTCTCTGGCAAATAAATATATAAAATCTTTTTAAAAATTTTTTGAAAAAAGTAACTTCTGTAAAAAATAACACAATGAAGATGAAAACTGGGAGCATAACGGAGGTGTGATGTTGACAGGTACGATGTCTGACAGAGGAAAGCACTCGTGCAGTTGGTTAAACAGGATTAGCGAGCAAATGGGGGGGATGAGTGGGTAATACGCATTACAGGGCATATAGCCGGCGTCACTGGGCCTCAGGAAACTGCCAGTTTCAAAGGCAGGTGAGACATCCATGTTCGGTGTTGGGATGAGGAGTGGTGACCCACGAGGTAGTCTGGAGGGCAAATCAGGAGCTGCAGAAAATGGCAGTGTCCTTTGCAGTGTCCTGGAATTTCATCCTAGAATTATTTTAAAATAGTAAAAAACCTGGTGTGCATGAAAATGTTCATTCTTATAGTCACTATAAGAATATAGTAGGTTTGGTTTTTTTTTTAAGATCTTATTAATTTATTTGTCAGAGAGAGAGAGAGTGTGAGAGCACAAAAAGGGGGAGCAGCAAAGAGAGAGAGAAACAGGCTTCCCACTGAGCAAGGAGCCCAGATGCGGGCCTCAGGGGATCATGACCCAGTGAACCACCCGGGCGCCCCTCTCCCACTCTTTGACAGAAGCACTTCTGTTGTTTTGCCTGTACACAGATCTGCACAAACTTCCCTGAAACGGATGGACAGGGGTTCATCAAGGCCAGTCAGCTAAACGGGGAAAAAAAAAAACAAACGGGAAAAGCCATGGAAATGGAGAAGAACACTTGAAACGATATCCAACAGTTCTGAGGACAGAGTGAAAATACGTACTGGTGTGTAGAAATGATCAAGACTGCATTAGAAAACCAGAACAGAGAATCACACCGCACCAGTGGGCCACCCTGCTAACCACACAGGTCTAAGGGGCCATGAAATCACACTGATGGGACAGGACTTAACAGACGAAAAGCAAAAAGAGTGACGTTTCAAATGGGCTCTTAATCAGTATCAATACAAAAAACAGGGTGACCCCGCCATCCGGACTGGGTCAAGTCAAGAGATAGAAACACACCAGTTACACGAATAAGAAAATCTCACCTAAAATCTAACATAAAACTGTTAACGAGGTAACTAAAAAGTAGGAAGGGAACTGCCTACAGGGAGAGCAGACATAGGAAGCAGCTCTACTACCCACAGGATCAGGGGAAGCAAAAGATGATGCTGGAATTTTTGAAACCTAGAAAAAGGGCTCTGGTGAGCTGAGGGTAGGCTGCTGCTGCTGCTGGGGTCTCTAAGCTGGGATTCCGTGGGCTGGGAGCCAGGGAGCTGGGAGGGAGCAAAGGCCAGCTGATGCTTTGGGTCTCTGCCAGTGTGGGAGAATGCCCGACTGGGACCAGGGGGCTACTGCTAGCAGGCACTTTGGCCAGGAGGAGGAAGAAGGGTTACTAAGGGCATCACTCAGGGGAAGAGGAACAGGCAGGAAGTCCCCAGTCCCTTCTGCCTCCTCTGTCCCTCTGCCTCCTCCTTCTGCTGGTCTCTGACTAGCGCCCTTGAGGCAGAGCCCAACAGAGAGCAGGGGTCAGAGCCCAACGGGGGAGATGCTGGGGTCAGGAGGATGTCCCTGCAGGGAAACAGAACAGGGTGAACAGGGAGGGGAGATCTGCTACATCCAGGAGCACTGATCAAGCAAGTAAACAGATTCAGGAGAAGGGGAGCCCAGTTCCTCATGGTCAGAGAAGGGAGTTACGAATAAGTTACAAATCCCACAGTCCTGGATTAGAACCAGAGGCATCAAAACACAGACATAAATGGCTGCGTCCATCCCCATGGTCCTTGCTCTACCTACGGACAGGGCCTGGGGGCAGCAACAAGCACACTGAGGGCCCGGTCTCGGATTCTCAGGACCGTCCTCCCGCAGGGGAACGGGGCTCCCTGGGCCCTCCAGAGCCCACGCTCAAACAGTCTGTGCCAGAAAGGAGAGACACGCTCAAAGAATAATGGTCAAAGTAAATACTGATAATCACAGATGACATAAATAAGAAACCAGGAGCCCATACTGATATTCCTAAATTTTAATAAAAATCTGATGAGAAATGAGATATTTATATACTTTCAAAGCACATCCCCAAGAAACAGTTCTCAATGACAAAGGGAAGCAGGCACTTTATGGGGACGTCCGGCAGACACTGCTACCTAAATCAGAAGGAACACGATCACCAGTTATGTGACGAAATGAGACTGCCGTCACCCAGAAGGACACAGTGAGGAAAGGCGCTGTGGCTTCTGTATTTTTCTGCCCAAGTTGCAGAACCTGAATTTAATCAGGAGGAAACAGGAGGAAAACCTAAACTGAAGAAACATTCCACAAAGTAACTGGCCTGCAATGTTCAAAAACTTTAAGGTCAGGAAAGTCAGGACAAGACCGAGGAACTGTTCACATGGCAGGGAACGGACCAGCCAGGCTGAGGAGCCGGGTGTGGCCCTGCGTGCGCCCAGGGGGCCAGGAGGCCACGGTGCCACGGAGCGGAATGTCGGTGGGCTGGTGGCCCTTCCGTGGGCTTTGAAGAGCATCTCACTCTCAAACAGTTGAGGGCACTTCTGTGTACTGCTTGTTATTTGCAACTTTTCTCTGAGTTGGAACATGTTCCAAAAAAAATTTTAAGCATCTTTTTAAAGATTCTATCTAGAAAACAGGCTGCTGGGGGCAGGAGTGGAAGCAGAGAGAGCAGAGGGTGCCGCCTCCCCACAAGAGATAGCAACGGTGGCTTGGAGACCCATGACGACAGCGACAATGACGCAGGCACGGTGGTCTGCGACCTGGGGTGCGGGCGGATGCCACCGACTCACAGCCGCACCCAGGACGAGCAGGTTTGGGTGGGGGAGGAGCCACGGCTTCCCCGCGGAGCCCAAGATAGCGAAGAGACCAATCTTGTGATCTTGTACGTCCCACCGCTGCTCCATCCTTTCGGAAAAGCCTCACTTCAGAAGCACCAGCTGCCACGGGGGTGGAGGCCGGAGGGGAGAGCGGTGCCGTCAGGAACCGGGAGACGAGCTCTCGGGGAGGAAGGAGCCTCCGCTCCGTCCGCGGTGCTGCCTGGTGACCTGACTAGCGCCTGCCACGCTCTCCGAGTTCGGACCGTTACAGGCGAAATGTATGAATTATACCCACTGGGTGTGACCCCGCTTGTCGCGCACCTCAAAATACCCAGGGTGCAAAACAAAGCCATCTGGGACTCGTTTTGAGTCCCATTTATATTAAGGCTCTCCTAGCAGACAGACATCTGAGCCGCACTCCTCAGAATGTTCGAAGTTCATGGAGAACGTGAACTTGTAGCTCCTGAAGACGAGAAACTGGTATGAATTTTGGGAAGGTGAAGTACCTCTCCTTCGCATTCTAAACACTAAAAGGCGCCAACTCGGCAAGTCCTCCCCGGGCACCTCCAACGTGCCAGCACCGGGACGCCCCACCACCGGACAGGCTCCATCACCCGCCCCGCGGGGCAGTGTGGCGGTCCGGGCCCTCCCCACGTCGTGGACCCCACACACCGTCCCCTGCTGCTGCACCTGCGCGCCGTCTCGACAAGTCCCCACCGTCCCCGAGCCCCTGGTCAGTCACACGGCCACCCTCTCCCGTCCCTCTGATGCAGACCCCCTCGCTCACCAGCCGGCGCCCTGCATGCGCCCTCCCTAGCCCCTCCCGCTCTGGTCCCAAAGGGCACGGCACCATCTCTGCGGGGGCCGGGGGACCACATCGCTGCCCCACTCCAGACTCCTCCATGGCTTCCCGTGGCTCCCGGCAAGACCGCGTGTGCTCCCAGAGCTGGCTGCGTGCGCAGGGCCCCTGCCTCCCCCCGATGCCCACTCCAGCCTCTCCTGGCTTCACCCCCGCGCTCCCCGCGATCCTGCCATACCCAGGCTGTCACTCAGGCCCTCAGTCAACCCTGGGTCTTCCCAAGCAGACCCTTCAGCCCAGGACAGCCCTCTCACCCCTGCCAGCTCCAACCAACTGACCAGGTCAGGAGCCTGGTAGTCCGCACGAGGTAGGCCTCAGAGCTGTGCCTGCTCACTGCCATCTTCCCCAGTGGACCAGAAGGCCCAGGAAGGCAGGGCTACCTCCACCGTTACCGCCTGCTCCCCAGGCCCCTGGCGCAACGACACAGCTGACTGAGTGACATCACCATGCGCCACCAGGAAAGGTTACTTCCTTTACAGGAGGGGCGGCAGAGTTCCTAAGGCAAAAATATTTAATTATCTGATATTAGAAGACTATTAAAAAACTGAATAAAGCTTGAGCCCTTAGAGAGCTAAATGTTTATTAGATTTTCTTCCCCTACTCTCTTCATTCTTCCAAAACCCAAGACTGTCCCCAGTAGAACTTCTCTTGATGCCCTGCATTAGGCCATGAATTAATCAACCGTGGGCAGCCACTGGCCAACAGGAGATCCCAACTGCAAGGAAAAACTGGGGTCCAGTGTTCCCTTTAAACAGGAAAACACTTGCCAGGAAGAACTGGGGGCGGAGGGAGGCTCCTTGGCTGAAACGGACAGAAAATCATTGTGAAATGAGAAACTGATGCCCCCCTCCCTCCTCGTTGGTGTGTTTATCCAGGGAGGAAATAATATCAGAGTGGCTGGAAGGAGTGCCCAGTAAGGGACAGCTGGAGGAAAGAGGACTATGTCACAGGGCAGCAGGCCACAGGAAGGCAGACAGGAAGTCCCACTCTGTCCCTTCCCAGCGTGCACCCTGGCCTCCTGCTGGACTCGACTGGCCCTGCGCCCCCGTCACCCACTCTCTGGTCATGTATTTGGAAGTGAAAATGGTCTTATAAATCATTCAGTCCAAATAATACATTTACTACTTAAGAAACAGGAGCCCCAAAGGCCAAGGGACCGACCGTCAGCTCCACTCTGTGGTGCGGTGCTCCGCTCCTAGGAAGTCCTCCCTGGCAGCTACCAGCTGCTGCTCTGCTCCCGTCCAGAGACCACAGGACAGAGCGGCAGCCCCACAGCTGGCTGGGTGCAGGGGAAGAGCCCAGAGGGCACTGGAAGCCCCAAAGCGGCAGGCCAAGACATGCCAGTGCTCTAGGGACCCGGTTTCTCCTAGGGGAGAAGTGGCCAGGGCAGCAGCCCAGGACCAAGGGTGTGGCCACAGCAGAACACCACCGGGGGCAGGGCCTGACTCTGACCACGATGAGCACACACTGAGAACCAGAGAGCGGGGCAGGATGGAGAGAGGGCCAGTGGTCATCTAGCGGGTGGCAGAAAAAGCAGACACTTCCCTACAAGGACCAGCTTCGAGTTCCAGTTCCCAAACTGCTTCAATTTATTCTCACCGTCAGACTATGGTTCAACCTACAGAAAACATCCCTATCATAAAGTTTTCGAAAAACGTGCTTTACTTATATCAAATGGGATTTGCTCTAATACTAACTTCGTGAGAGGACCAGACACTTTCTTTCACAGGGAGTCGGTCACAAAGCCGTCTTGTTACAAACCACCAGTTCTGAATCTTCGGAGAAGCCCTGTTAAGTCCCAGATAAAGCTCTCTAAATCTGGACCCTCCCACACAGGCTGGTAATCAGAAGTCTACTGTGAGCTACTCTAAAGCGAACAGACATTACATTTTAATGCAATTTCGGATTTTAGAGAACTGAAAGGGAAGCCCTTGCACACCGCTCTGACCCAGAAGGCAAGGCAGGCCCAGACGGAGTCAGAGAAAACCGGAGGAGCGAGGCTGGGGGGAGGCTGCACTGAGTCAACGCGAACCCGGAAAGGTCGCAGTCCGACGGCCTGCTGCCACCCGGGGCCGGCGCGCCCACCTCGGCTAACCTTGCTCAGAGCAGGGTTCAGGACACACCCGGGACTCAGCCACCCGTTCCTTCCTCTTCGCCGCCACTCAGTTGCTGCCTGGTTGCTTTTCTCAATTGGCTGTTTGCCTCACTGGGTCTGTGTCACTCTGTGAATGTCTAGAGCGAAGCCCCACCGTGTCACTGCCGCACATCACTTAGGGGTGTCCGTCTCTTTCATGGCCCGCTGGGGGCCCCTGCAAAGGAGGCCACGTCTCCAAGACGGCGAGCCTCACTGCCAAGTGCAGGGCACCGTCCTCTGGGACTCCTCTGTCAAAGCAAAGAGCCCACGCCGCGTGAGAAGAGATCTTCACCACGTACGTCTGTCTCGTAAAGCCAACTTCCCCACTGGGGTGAATACAGATAAATGTTGAACTTCAAAAAAATCCGAGTGTGCAATGCAACGAAACGAAACACGGCCAACCGAGGCACATACACAAGTCACATGGACGCACCAAAGGCGCCAAGAGAAGGCCGCACGACGCTTGGGGGCTTTCCCAGTGAGAAAGCCAGCTGCAGGCCACTTCTCCCGCGGCGCACTGGAAGCAGGCCGTGCGTGCTTGCTCTCCATTTAAGAAACAGGAAAATCTACAGGACAGAACACGGGCTGGTTGTCAGATGGCGGGGGGCAGGGGCGGGGAGAACCTCCCCCAAGAGCACCACTTCCTCACCAAGAGGCAGGTACACGACCCCGGGGCTGGGCCTGGGCCGCTGCGCAAACTGGGCAGGCTGCCTCCCGGCAGGAGGGCTCTCCGGAGGCCGCCTCCTCCCCGCCTGAGAGGGGTGCTCACCCAGAAGAGGGCCGGGAGGGCTGCAAGCCACCCGCACGCCCGCCCCAGCACAGATCACAGGGTTCCCCGAGGAGCAACACCGGCTACTGGGTGGCGGGCTCTCTCCTCGACGGCAGGAGAGTTACTCAGATGTCTCATCGGACAGTAAGGAAACCAGCTCCACCACCAGAATCACCCGGAACCCGGCTGAACTACCCGCCAGCAAGGTGCACCTGTCACCAACACGTTTTACCAGGCAGAGTCACCCCGGACAACACCCAGGTGGCACTCAGTAGCTGCCACCAAGAGGGAAGCCCACGTGTACACCTTCCACGTCAGGGTGCCACGGGCGGCGGCTCCTGGACCTGTCTACTGGGGAGACGAGAATTTTACCTGCTGAGTCCAACCCACCCGACAGCCTCCCTCTTCTCCGATCCCTGACGTCCGCCGGCATGTCTGCAGACGGCCTGGCCACCTTGGGGACTTGCAGGACCAGTGGGGTGACTCTGATCACTTAGTGACCCTCCCACTTCGACCTGACCTGCATGGCTACTTTTCTTCAGTGACACCCCATTTAAGAATTTTTTTAAAAAGATTTTATTTATTTATTTGACAGAGATCACAAGTAGGCAAAGAGGCAGGCAGAGGCAGACAGAGAGAGAGGGGGAAGCAGGCTCCCTGCAGAGCAGAGAGCCCGAAGTGGGACGCAATCCCAGGACCCTGAGATCATGACCTGAGCTGAAGGCAGAGGCTTAACCCACTGAGCCACCCAGGCGCCGCAAGAATTTCTTTATAAATGTAAGATATGAAGGGACAACCAAAGGGACTATCAGGCCTCAGGAAGACTCAACAGACCGCTGCCTGGTGAGACCGAGCGGCTCACACCCTCGTTCAAAGGCTTAGCAGACCTACCACGCTGCGGCCAGCGGCCCACAGGACGGACTTCCGATGGTGGGTCGGGGGTGCCGCCGCCCTGCTGCCGTGGTGGGGGAGACCCACACGGCTTCCTGCAGTAACCTGAGGTTTCACAGAAGAGTCCTGGTTTTCTTGCTGTTTTGTTTGTCTGGGCTCCAGGAATGGGGAGCACTTCTGCCGCACCTGCGCCATCAGGGCAGCCGTGAGCGGCAGGTCCCGAGTCTGCCCCCAGCGCCTGCCCGCGAGGACCCCGGGATTCTGTACCCGAGGACATTATGTCACTGACGTCTGTGCTGACTGAATAAATGATTACAAGAGACAATACATGACAGCGCCTGGAGGGGCCTGGGGGGCTCAGTGGGCTAAGCCCCTGCCTTCGACTCAGGTCATGATCCCAGGGTCCTGGGATCGAGCCCCACATCAGGCTCCCTGCTCAGTGGGGAGCCTGCTTCCCCCTCTCCTCCCTGCTCATGCTCTCTCGCTGTCTCTGTCATTATCTCTGTTTCTCTCTCTCAAATATACAAATAAAATCTTAAAAGCATTTTGTGAACTACAATATTGCACAAAAATGCTTATAGTCCCTGACTGAGTGACAACTACCTCACCAATACTCAAAAGGTTTTATTTACAGGCCCTAAAACCCATCAGCATCCTTAAACAGCTGCTGTTTGCCGGGCAGTATGGGTAGCTCTGGGAGCAAACCCCACCTTCCGCATCCATGGGAGGAACGCGTCCGCTCTACAGAAGATAATCAATCTTCAGATAAAAGCAAAAAGGCAGGGAAACCGGGAATGCGCAGAGTAAGGGAGGAGAGCTGCTTCTCCAGGGCGCGCAGTCTGGACGGAAGCCGCCCAGGCGGTGGGGTCTGAGTGTGTCTGAAGGGGGAGCGCACAGGGTTTCCTGCAGAACCGGCTGCGCCGTGTGGGTATCGGCCAGCTGCGAGCCTACCTGCCTGGGAGGACAGGAGCTGTGGGCGAGGCAGAAGCTCAGGTGCGGAGGGAGCGGACTGCGGGGGGCGGCACCTGCCCATCGGGAGGCAGCGGATCCCGGAGCCTGGGCTCCTGTGAAGGTGGGTCCTCGGTATCCAGCTGGCGTCAGAGACGCCGGTGTGGGTGAGATCCCCAGGGGTTAGCAGAGATGGGGGGGGGGCCCGGGGCTGGCCCTCTGGCTACCGGGATGCTGAGGGGAAGAGAAGGAACCAGCCGGAGCCTGAGGGAGCAGCCGGCTCGATGCACGGGAACGGGGTCATCCGCGCGGAAGGCAGTGGAGCTGACGATCAGCCACTGGTGTTCACCACGGAGAGACCAAGGGCGGCCCTGACACAGAAGCGGCTTTAGGGGAGCAGTGAGGGACAGAAGTCGAGTGAGTCTGAGGATGGAAGAAGGGGTCGTGAACGCAGGGAGAGCAGATCCCTCTGAAGAGCTCTGCTGCTGAACAAAGAACACATCAGAGGCCAGAAGTCCTTTCCTCCAAATGTTTCTGTGAACACAAGAACGAAAACCGTTCATCCTGGGACAGAGGTTAAAGGTGATCCATTCCAAAACCAAGCTCACGTCCCTCTGATCAACTGACCTAAGCAAGTGGGGGCCGGGACGGGAAGGCTCTGTGACAGACACCACAGTCGTGATAAGCAAAAAGTTCATCTCCTCCAGCGCAGATGGCACCAAGTGAGCCCCAACTCCAGGCTTCCCAATCCACGTCCGAGCTTCAGGAAGCGATCCACGGGACACAGCCCCGTCCTTGCGGCGTTTCTGCCGGGACCTCAGTGGTGTCTGCTGGGCTGGGCCTGCACCAGGCTCCACACCAGCTCTTGGTATTTTGTTTTGGGTTTTTTGGGTAGAAAGTAATGATTTTACTCACTGGCTTTTCTTTAGCTTTTCCTGATCTTTCTCCACTGAATTTTGAGTAAAAAGGTTTTATTTTGATAAAATTATTTATGAACACATACTGCTTTATGGACTCAACTGCTGGGATTACTGCTGGCGAGCAGGCCTGCTGTTGCAGCATCAAGCCAGTGGCTGGAGGGTATTCGAAAATGGTGCTACGATGCTGCAGAGTTTAATAAACTGGGGTTAATGCGAGATGATACAATACATGAGATGCTGACGTGAAAGAAGCCACGAGAAGGCTCCTGAGAACCTTATGACGACAGGGTGTTTCGCATTAAGAGGGCGCTGGACCTGACCACGAGGCATCAGATCTTGCCTAAAGAGCAATGGACAAAATACGAGGAGGACAAATTCTACCTTGAGCCATCTGAAAGAAGTTATTCCGGAAAGGAGAGAGAGAGAATGGGCAAAGAAGCAATAATGGAGTTGAAAACTGTGGTTGCAGCCGCCCTCAAGTATTTTTAAGAAGTTGAATAAACCTGAAATGTACAATTTAGATCTGAGCTACAAATGTATTGCTTTAAATAAATATATATTATGATTACTAAAAAACAAACCCCCCCCCACACACACTTTTTCCCCCCTTTGGATCGCACACAGATGCCACAATGCACCAAAGGGAGGGACGTCAGAGACCAGCAATCAGAGTGCGGCCTTCTCGTCCAGCAATATAGTATTGCGCCCGCCCTCGAGTGGTTTGTAATTCCAAGTCTTACTGTGTTACCTAGATTACCAGGAATCCCAGTAAGGGACACAGCTTACCTTTAGCATTCTATGTAGTTAAAGACAAAACGCAGGCCACCAGCACACAGTGCCGGGTGTCCTCCGGCTACAGAGGGTCCCCCAGGTCAGCTGGGGAAGAGCCCGCATACCCAGCACGAAGACCGGGCCGCCCTGGGAGTGCTCAGCCCACCCTCGGGAGGACGGTGTGACCAGCGGGGCAGGAAGCCTGGCAGGATGACAGCAAGGCCGGGGACTGTCTGCCTCTCTTCCTCCCAGGATGCGGGGTGTTCACAACGCCTCTGTGCCCGAGGCTGGAGCCCTGGGGCAGAGTGAGTCCGAACCTGCTCCCCCTGCTCCCCCGGCTCGAACTCCGGTCAGCCTGCACCGGAGAAGGGAGCAGGAGAAAGTAAAATCAGAAGGTGGGAAGTCTGCAAAGCCTCCATCGGCAAATCAACACATGAAAAAAAAGGTGACTGAACTTCAGTAATTTGGGGGAACTTTCAGCAACCAAGTAATATCCAACAACCTTCTGTTACAATCATTCAGTTTATGCCACGGTCCTGTTGAAGAGGCATGAGAAGGTGGGACCTGGCCGAATACCCGACATCTGTATGTCTTCTTGCTTCCACCCCGAATGTTTGATAAAATAGCAAATCCACCCTATTGCTAATGGCAACTACCACCTTCTGAACGTCTTTATATGGGTCAGGGATGTCACAAAACAATCTCTAAACCCTGCAGGACAGAGATCACCGCCGGCTTTTGACAGATAAGTAAACTAAGAGAACACAAAGTTCACGTTCATGTAAGTGGCTGGTATTTTAATTCTTTTTCTTTATTTCTCACAATATATTAATTATTCATATTTCCTTAACATTAAAAACTTCCAATTTTAAAATGAGAGGAAACACTAACTGCCCTCGTTTTTCTTGTTGCTCATTCGGTCGGCCGAGTGCAACGGCAGCTTCTGCGGGTGCCCCTGCTGCAAATCTGGAGCAGTGTGGGCTTCGCTCCGCACAGGACCATCACAGCCGCTTCTGCTTTCGCGATCAGTCACCTTCTGCAGAACCAAGAGTCAGTGGAAGCCAGGGCCGTTTAGGTTACAGGAAGTGTATCGCCCAAATTCTATAAAACCTGGAACAAAAGCAATTCTTTCATGCTCCTCTAAACAGATTCTTCATCACCCGTTCCCTCCTTGGGTTTGTATCTCCTAAGACGTAAGTGTACCCTGATGCCCCAGCTACGTCTACCAAAGACACGAGAGTGTTCGGCAGCTTTCGAGCCGGCACAAACCAGTAACCACGCAAACGCACAGTAACAGAGAGCGACCAACGACCTGCAGCGCTCGTGCAGCGGCACACCACACATCAGAAGAACGAACCGCCGCCACGTACGACGCTGATTAATCTCAAGGGCACAGTGTGACGCGTGATTCCACCGTCTGAAGTTCAGAAACAGATAGCTCCAGGAGAGCGCAATGAAGAAGGAAGGTCTGTCAGTGCTAAGACAACCGAATACCCACACCCAAAAGAATAAACAGGAGCCCCTACCTCATACCAAGTACAAAAAGTAACTCAGAAAGGATCAAACACCTGGGGTACCTGGGTGGCTCAGTCGGTTGAGCATCTGCCTGCAGCTCAGGTCATGATCCCAGGGTCCTGGGATCGAGTCCCACATCCAGCTCCCCGTGCAGTGGGGAGCCTGCTTCTCCCTCTGTCTGCTGCTCCCCCTGCTTGTGCTCTCTGTGAAATAAATAAAATACTAAAAAAAAAAAAGATCAAAGACCTAAAAGTAAGAGCTAAAACTATAAAACTCTTAGAAGAAAGAGTAGGTATAAATCTTTGTGACCCTGGATTAGGCAACAGTTTTTTAAATATGAAACCAAAAACATAAGCAAGAAAATTTTTTAAAATAAACTGGACTTCATCAAAACTAAAAATATTTGGACTTCCAATGACACCAATGAAAATGAAATGACAAACTACAGAATGGAGAAAATACGTGCAAATCTGCAATTAGGCAATTCATATATCTGATAAGGAACTTGTATCCAAAATATACCAAAATACTGGTATATCCAAAATACACCAAAACATAATTCACTAATACCTGCTTTTTTTTTTAAAGATTTTATTTATTTATTTGACAGAGATCACAAGTAGGCAGAGAGGCAGACAGAGAGAGGGGGAAGCAGGCCTCCCGCTGAGCAGGGAGCCTGATGTGGGGCTCGATCCCAGGACCCTGGGATCATGACCTGAGCTGAAGGCAGAGGCTTTAACCCACTGAGCCACCCAGGCGCCCCTAATACCTGCTTTTTATTTGTTAAGATTAATTTGAGAGCGTGCACACACACGTGTAACCACAAGCAGAGGGAGGGGCAACGCGAGAAGGAGAGGGACAAACAGACGTCCCGCTGAGTGGGGAGCGCAGTGATCCCAGGACCCTGAGATCATGACCTGAGCTGAAGTCAGACGCTTAACTGGGCCGTCCAGCCCCTCCATGTACAACTCATTAACAAGAAGGAAAACAGGACGCCTGGGTGGCTCAGTCGGTTAACCGTTTGACTGATTTCGGCTCAGGTCATGACAAATCATCCGCTTATTTTTTTTTTTTTTAATCATCCAATTTAAAAATGGCCAAAGGATGTGAGCAGACATTTCTCTGAAGAAGACACACAGATGGCTGACAGGCAGGAAAGAAGACGCTCAGCATCAGGGAAATGCACATCGAAACCACAGCGGGTTGCCACTTCACATGTGCCAGGACGGTTAGAATGAAAAAAGACCAATCATAAGAAGTGCTGGCAAGGTGACGGAGAACCGGAGCCCTCACACACTTCGAGCAGCACTGGACAATGAGGGAGGCACTTCGGAAAAGTCTAGTCACTCCTCAAAATGCTAGACATGGAGTCACCCCAAAACTCAGCAATTCCACTATGTCTATGAAAACCCTGTACACAAATATTCACGGCATCACCCAGAGTAGCCAAAAATAAGCCACGACCCACCGTCCATCACCTGATGCACGGATGCACAAAATACTGTCTATGCACACACGATGGTGCATTCTTCAGTCACAAAAGGAAAATGCGGACACGTGCTCCCACCACACGGATGAGGCTTACAAACACTGTTAAGGGAAGGAGCCAGTCATATCGGATCCGTCCTTTATAGGAAATGTCCAGAACAGGCAAATCCACAGAGACAGAGCAGGATGCCAGAGGTGGGGGGAGGGGAGAGGGTAACCACTGATGGGCACAGGGTTTCTTTTAGGGGTGGCGAAAATGTCCTAGAACTAGACAGAGGTAACTGTACAATTCTGTGACATTAAGATCGCTTCATCATACACTTAAAAAATAATAAACTTGAAAAGGAGCGTAACTAATCTGTGATATGGGTCACAATGGCGCTTACTCCTGGAAGAAGGGGCCGCACGGAGCCCGCAAGGGTCCGTGATTCATTCGGTTATTCAGAAGGTACTAGGAATATTGGAAGAAATGACAGGAAAGCAGCAGCAGACACACCGGCTGAGAGCAGACCCCGAGCTGGACACAGCCACCCCGCTGGTATCACAAGCTACCGCACGTGAGCTCCAGACTCCGCCCAGTAAATCCGGGGCAAGCCCGGACTGAGGGTTACCGGGAGGGTTATGTGAGACTGTGGACACAAAAACCGAGGAAGCACGGTGCTCACGCCGTCAATACACAGGGCCGCCGTGACCGCGTCGTGATCACCTGCTCAGCACAGGAAGACTCACGTCCCCCTCCCCAGCCCCACGCTCCTTCTCACGGGGGCACACAGCTGTCTGTGCTCAGCAGGTGCGCAGGGCACCTGCTCCCTCATCCCACACTCTGGCACTCCCCTGGGACGCAAGCCTTCCTTCCCTGGTCGCCCTGAAACCACCACTCCCGCACGGCCTGCCAGCGGCTCCAATCCTTTCTACCATCTTCATCGTCCCTTTTCACCAGCACTTAGCGCAGGGCTCCTCCCTGCCAGGCCCTAAGGACACAGAGTAGGAGCCCCTGACATCATGGGGCGCCTCCTTTGGTGTCGTCTAAGCCCTTCACCGTATTGCTTGCTCATGACCTTCACACACCGAGCATCTTTAATCTGAATACAAGTGCACGGAATTCTTGTATAAAAGGACCGTTATTTAAACTCACTCAACTGTAAAATACTAGAAAAACAAATTTATGCCAGAGATATAAAAAACTATTCTAGCACACATCCTGAGACCAGCAGAATCCTATTTAAACCTTCCATACAAAGCTCCTGGGTGGCTCAGTCCGTGAAGCGTCTGCCTTCGGCTCTGGTCATGATCTCAGGGTCCTGGGATCGAGACCCATGTCAGGCTCCTTACTCACTGGGAGCCTGCTCCTTCCTCTCCCTCTGCCTGTAGCTCCCTCTGCTTGTGCTCTCTGCCAAATAAATAAAATCTAAAAAAAAAGTTAAAAAAAAAAAAAAACCAACAAAAAAAACTTCCATACAAAAGCCAGCTTCATCGACCTTCATAATAACTGCCCAGAGCTAAATACTTAAGGACCTGAGTCCAGTCTCACAATCTCTCTGCTCTGGATGGTCAGTACACTAGGAACACTATGGTGGGAAAGGGGGGAAGAAGGGTTTTATGGATGATGCTCCCTTTACCTAAAATCCATTCCAGCTTTCACTTTATTTTGTGGTGAGCTCTATACTTCTGCATGAGGAATACATGTCTCTGGGAGGCATAAAACCGTTTCTACAAAAATTACAAGGATCTTCTAGAACCCAGTCCTCTGCCAGACACCTGAGGCTACAAAGGGATGCGAGCCTGCAGCCCCCAGCAGCCAGACAGGAAAACAAGCAGGAAAGGAAGATTCGAAAGGGCAGCCCTTGCAGCCACTCCAGCAGGTCTCTGCTGTTTCTGAGCCACAGGAAGGAGCCGAGCAGGCTGCCCTCCCGTGATCCACTCCCCCTCCTTCCACCTCGGCCTGCCTCAGCCCCTAACAGCTTCAGGGCCCGCGGCCCCTTCCACCAGCCTCACCCACCTCTGACGGGGCCGCGGGGGCTAAGGTGGAGACAGTGCCTTATTAGGACGCTTCTAAACATGGAAAAGGATCTAGTGTTCTTTTTCCTAAGAAGAGGCTTATGAAAATTGTTTGAGCAGCAGTAATATTTTAGATGTGATAAAAACAGTTTCACTCATTTGAAATATGAATCAATTCAAGGTCGACGATTAAATCCGTCCACTGTCCACATTAAATGGTATGACCTATCATCTACACACTTGTAAGGTACGTTTTTAAGAAAACAAACCCTCTGTGATTGATAGTTTTTCAGTAACATAAAAATAAAAAACACAAAGGAAAATAACCGAGACACTTAGGAGAGAAGAAAGGTACATGTCCTCCTGAATCTTTTTTCTCTTTAACTCGCTGTCTCCAAAATAAGTTAATTAATAGGGAGTAAGGAAGCTGATTTTATCTAAGACTTTTTAAACCATTACTCTGGTTTCATCTAGTCATTGGCAAGCTGGTCCTCTTCCCAGTGGATGGCTAGAGACGGGACACACTAAAGAGATGGCAAATGACAGGCGCTTTCCGTAAATCAACAGAATTTTATTGGAAGGCTGGCAAATGTTTAACTTCACAAAAGGACATGCAGCTTTGTGCAGGTTGCATTTGCATGCTAAAAGGTCTGTCAAAACTGCTTTCTCCTTAAACCAGTCCTTCAGTAAAAATGAATTATATTACAACATATGATCACAAAAAAATCACACTTTTCCAGAATCTCTGGCGCTTCTGAGTGAACTGAGGATGTACACACACCCACACTCATCTCGGCTTGGCCTTCTTGCTCGCAGTGACCACTGCCTCCCCGCCAACCCTTCAAGAGCACAGCCTTGCCCCTGGCCTCCCTGGCAGGACCGCCCAGGCCGCCCGACCTTCCCGAGCTGGGTTACAGGGACCAACTGGGAACCTGCAGGCACCAGAGAGCACAGCCTCACTCACAGACGTGGATGAGGACACCTAACTTTTCGTCAGCTCGGCCGCAGGCCCAAAAGGCTTCCAGCGCCGGTTCAGGCCCCTCATTCTCTCTGAGGCCCACCTAGCATCTGCTGAGGCCTCCTCCACACATGTCCTGCAGGGTCCCTCCGTACTGCCCTGAGTCACTAGGGCTGGGCCTCTGGCCTCTCCCTGCCCCCGGGCCTGCGGGGACCTCTGCCCCACCAGGCACCTGCCAACCGCAGTGAGGGAGGGAGGGAGGGAGGGAGGGAGCCTCGGGACACAACAAAAACCAAAGGTCCTGCTTCACAACCCCGGGCCATGCAGTATCTCCGGCTCTTGGAAGCTGGCGATAGAGACTCCCTACCCACCATCCAGGACAGAAAGCGGGGGGGCGGGGGGACGACATGCAGCACAGGAAGGGGGGACCACCAGGCACAGGATGGGGGAGGGAGAGACAGCCAGCACAGGAAGGGGGGACATCCGGCAGAGAGGAGAGCAGCACCTGAGAGCTCAGACCCGGCACCCTCTATTTCAATTACAGTCATAAACTCAGAACAAAATACCAGCAATGCTGACAAAAGACAAAGAAAAACATATATAAAAAGGGCGTTAATTTCCCTAATACAGAGTGCTAAGAAACTGATAGGAAAAAGCTGAACAAGCCCAGGGAAAGTACTGCGGAGGAGGGAAGGGTTTTAGCTAAACATTAATCAACTCTTTAAATGTTCTCAGTGTTCATGACAATGCACTGGGGGAAACCATGGGGGAGGTGAATCAGACATGTGGGCTGGGGGAGGAAAGGTGGGTCCCCAGGGCCACGCTGGGGAGACGGCCGGTCACAGGACCACGGAGAAGGGGGGCAGTAAACGCCGCCGGCCCAAATCCCCACCTGGAACATTAACCACCAACCTCGGGCACAGCTGACCCCACACCAGGCTCACACTCAGGATCTCAAGCCACGTCAGCCACTGAGGAAAAACACACCTCCTAACAGTAAAAACGCGCGCACACACCCACAACAACAAAACATTTCAAATAAAGGGAATACCTCATTTTTTACAGCAATTGGTAACCCCCAAATAACTCTATTTCCCATAAAATATACTAGATCAACAGTGTAAGAATGACTTGCCACCAGTCTTATTTGTCTAGCTAGGAAAACACTAAAAAGAAGTTAAAATGGCACAAGCAGGATGGGGCAAAGGGCCTGGTTTCTTCAACAGAAGAACTGAAAATGGTGGGGGGTGGAGGAGGGAGCCTGTAGGTTGAGAGATTCAGGAGGTATGCATACAAACGCGTGTGCAGACTTTGTGCTCCTCCGGAACAAACCGAATGAAAACAGCAACCAAAAGGAAATCCATACCATGACGGAGTTTTTGATTATGCTGAAAAATCTGCTTTTATTTTTTTAAAGATTTTATTTATTGCTTTTGGCTTTTCTTTCTTTTTTTTTTTTTTAAGATTTTACTTATTTATCTGAGAAAGAGTGAGAGTAAGAAAGCACAAAGCAAGGGGATTGGCAGAGGGAGAGGGAGAAGCAGGCTCCCCGCTGAGCAGAGAGCCCGATGTGGGGCTCGATCCCAGGACTCTGAGATCATGACCTGAGCCGAAGGCAGATACTTAACCGATTGAGCCCCCCAGGTGCCCCTCACTTTTTAATTTTTTTTAAAGATTTTATTTATTTGTTGGACAGATAGAGATCACAAGTAGGCAGAGAGGCAGGCAGAGAGGGAGGGAGAAGCAGGCTCCCTGCTTAGCAGAGAACCCGATGTGGGGCTCGATCCCAGGACCCTGAGATCATGACCTGAGCCGAAGGCAGAGGCTTAGCCCACTGAGCCACCCAGATGCCCCCTACCGCTGTGTTTTTTAAAAAGCCCTTACCTTCTTAAAGCGTATACTGAAATATTTACAAATGAGACCACAAATATCTTGGATTTGCCTCAAAATAATCCTTTTTGGGGAACAGGGGGGATAAAAATGAAGGAGACTGACCACAATCTGAAAACAGTCGAATATGGGCATCATTCCACTCTCTGCTTCTTAATATCTGAAATTTCCTACAATAAAAGAGATCTCAATTTGCAAGAGGAAGTACTTCCAATTGCTACCCCTTTTATTAATACTACTTACGAAAATAAAGAATATCAACACGTGAAAAGTTCAAGCCACTCCAAAATAGAAATGACTTTTTCATACAGGGGGTCATTCGCTATTTCTTACCTAAACAGCGGACCGCTGAAGGCGGGACGTGGGATGCTGGGCTAGACAGTTTTGAAAAACGGGTCTCCTGTGCACACCCTCAAACCAGAACGACTGACTGCGAACCCGCACCAGCTCTCGCTGCAACGACACGGGAGTTTCCCTCCCCAGCAGCATATCCGGACGCACACATCAGCTACACGCCCAGTTTGTTAGGACGTCGTTTGGCTTATTGCCGGCATCCCTTCTGGCCATAAAACAGTCTTACGGGCGGGTAAAAAACCTGTGCACACTCCGCCGCGCTGACATGACTCGTGGTTTCGGTTCTCAGCGTCACGGACGTCCACCCGGAGGCTGATGGACGCGGGCACGGCAGCACCTCGGCCTACTGAGATCCTCCTACTGCTAAGTGCTCACCCACGGGCGCCCCTTCAACTGCGGCGCTGGGGGACGCTTCGTGAAAAGTGAACAAGTTACACTGCTCCACACCAATCTTTGTTTTACCAGTAAGGTTCATTACTGGAAAATATTTTTCTTAGATAATAAATGTAATATTTTTTTTAAAAGATTTTATCTATTTGACAGAGATCACAAGTAGGCAGGGAGGCAGGAAGAGAGAGGAGGAAGCAGGCTCCCCGCGGAGCAGAGAGCCCGATGCGGGGCTCGATCCCAGGACCCTGGGATCATGACCTGAGCCGAAGGCAGAGGCTTTAACCCACGGAGCCACCCAGGCGCCCCAATAAATGTAACATTTTAAGCATCGCTAGATGTGCAATACAATCAACAAGAATTACTAGAGCAGGAAAAATAAACCCTAAGAAAGCAGACATGGGTGGTATGAAATGACAGTAACTGAGAATGACACAGATTTTTAAAGTTTTTAGTCTTAATAGTAAATGAAGTTTTATTGATATCACAAACCAATTGTGATGAAAATGCTACTGAAGAAGAAAAAATTAAAAATCTGATCAACGAAAGCATCTGGCAATACTCGAAAATATCACCATTCAATAGGGACTAGTAATTGTATATTATTGGGGGCAATTCCCCAAGTAATCCGTGACAAATGGAAATCCAAGGAGTACCTGTATGTGAAGGAGAAATCGCTGGAAGGAAAAGTTCCAAGGTGAACAAAGAACTGATCCCAAAAGCCGGAGATAAATTGAAGAAAACGTTCAAACACTCTAATGAGTAGCCACCGCCCATCACCTCCCCATGTCCACGAGGCAGAGACTTCAGGAGGCGACACCGAGAGCCTGGAATTGGCGCCCCGTCGGGCAGACTGCCGGGACAGTGAGGGGGCCGTGCGGCCTGTGTAGACATTCAGGAGCTTGGAAAGATTACTACCCTCGGCCTCTGCGTGGGGAAAATGTCACACACACGCATGTGTATTGATGTAACATGTACATCCTCTCCTCACTGCGAAAAGACTCCAGCAAATCACCAAAAACCCCAGAATCCACGGACTAGTGATGTGAAGACAAGAGACCGCGGCGGCTGGACAGGACCCAGGAGCAGCCCAGAACGTGAGAAGGAAATTACAGGGACTCCTCGGTACCGACGTCGGGAGGATTCTCCCACTCCAGGCCCAAGACAGGCCCCTTCTCTCCGGGCCAGTCACACAACTGGGCTTCACGGTGCAGACAAGTTACAGAATCAGAGGCGGGCCTCGGAGACTGCGGGTCTCCTTCCAGACTCCCGATGACCTGAGTGTCACAGCAAAGCCAGTCTAAGGAGCTTTTCGGTTTCCCAGCACGCGCCAGCCGTACGCTCACGCCCTACTGAGTCGACTACATGTGCAACAGCATTAGGTCTAAAAAGGCAATACTCCCGCCTTAGTTAAAAATACTTCAGTGAGGGGCGCCTGGGTGGCTCAGTCAGTTAAGTGTCTGCCTTCGCCTCAGGTCGTGATCCGGGGCCTGGGATCGAGCCCCGGCTCGGGCTCCCTGCTCAGCGGGGAGCCCGCTTCTCCCTCTCCTGCTGCTGCTCCCCCTCCCCCATATGCTCTTTTTCTCTCAAATAAATAAACAAATAAATAAAATCTTTATAAAAAAATTCCTCCTTGCTAACCCCGCTCACCGCCGTCCGGGCTCCCAGCCCGTCCCGTCTCCGGCCCCCACGG